>VWZD01004068.1:53635-72657 GCA_013396695.1 Sakesphorus luctuosus | reverse complement strand
GGGGGGGTGGGAAGGTGAAGTGTTATTTAAAGATTCAGAAATAGTATATACTTTCATCTTATTTTAAAGTTGACAACTTCTCAAGATTAGACTACCTGACATCAGTATATTTTGTTTCAAATTGAATGGGGTGCTTTAAAACCAACTTGAAATAGAAATATCCCAGAATTTTCTGCCCCCTATCTGGTCACTGAATTAAAATGTCATTATATTTAATTTCAGATATAACAATTGCAGCAGATAAAATGAGTGAGAACCAGATCTCTTTCCCCCCCCATTCCTTTTGTGCAAGCCATGAAATAGGTTTCAATCCTTTTATTACAGTATTGAAATGAATAGCTCATAGCTCATTTCTTTTAAAATGCTATTAATTAAGGATTGCTAGAGTAAATCACATTAGATTTGTAACCAAAATTATATGAGTAGCTTGAAATAAAGGACCATTTTGCATTTGTCTATACTAAAAATGGAGCAGTTGCAATTAATATTCCAGCCTGTTCTAAATTCTACAAAAATAAAATTTATAGTGATAAGATGGCCAATAATGCTTCATGGCCATTCAAGCTGCCAGATCCAACAGTCTCTTTTGGCTCACCCAGGTGCTCACCACAAACAACTGTGAAGTTGCTCATAATTTTTAGTGCCATCACAATTTAAAAATGCTGCTGTATCTTGTAACGGATAACTGACCTTGTATGAGAGAAAGGTGTTTTCAATGTAAATCTAAGACATTTAATACACTTCAGATTTATTCCAGTGTTTCTGATAATAAATTTCAATTTGTTGCAAAAAAATTACAACAAATACACAGTTACTTCTATGCTGGATTCTGAAACCCTCTTTCATGTGTCACTCAGGTGAAACTCCAGCCAAGATCCACAAGGAATGTAATATTTGGCTTCAGTGACAGAGTTGGGTGTATTGTAATGAGTGCTAGCAGTATATCATAGATAAAAAATCAAAAAATGTAAATGGTTTTACATGCAAAAGATGTCATTAAACCTTCAAGGATCTTTGTATCTATAGAAATACATTATGAAATAACCATGAGGAGCTTTCAATCTTAATTGTACAAGGCTAGTTCTTACTCCTTCAGCACCGTTAACCACTTAGAGATTTTTTCATATCACACTTGTACTCTTTATTTTTACTCCAACAGGGAAAATCAAGTCTGAAAATAAAACAAATTAGACCAAGGGGGTAGCACCAGGTTCAGGCAAAGCATGTTTTCCCTTGTAGGGAGTGTCACATCAGCATCTTAGGTCTATAAAGTATTTGGTATGCAGCGAAAAATCCTGTAACTATTTTTACATTAAAAAACAAACACTTCTGATCATTGTAACAGTGTTTGATTAGTGGTAGACTGAGATTCTACCATATATAAGCAGTGCTTTTATTAAATGTTCTGGTCTCATCACCAGAAAGAAGGGAGGGATCTCAACCCCAGCCATGTTATCTTAGAGTTGCCTCTGCAGACTGACAATCGAACTATATTTGTTTCACCAGGCTGGTATGATAACGTGGATTTATGTGCGATAGCTCGGAAGCTAAAAGGACAATTTTATTGTAATTGCTCTATAGTTTGGCCTATAATATGTATTTCATTTTTTCTGACCAAAAAGAGCATCGCAATGGGTCACATCCACTGGCACAAATCCACAGTTAGCACCTTCACTGATGTCTTGCACAAGTCCTATGTNCTATGAGCCAGATGAATTTTATTCTGTTTTCTTACAAACCTTCTGTTAAGGGACTCAGTTTCTCTGGAACCTAAATGATACTCAAGCTTCACTTAAATTCAGTGAATAGTTTCATCTGCACAAGGAGGAAGAAACCTGTAAGGAATACTGGATGTGTTTCTGTGCAATGGCTTTATCCCAGAAATTCTAGTGTGGGTCTGAGGTTTTCTTCTGCGTTTGGGGTTTTTTTGGCTGCTTTGTTTTGTTTGTTTAGTAAGTTNCCCCCCCCATTCCTTTTGTGCAAGCCATGAAATAGGTTTCAATCCTTTTATTACAGTATTGAAATGAATAGCTCATAGCTCATTTCTTTTAAAATGCTATTAATTAAGGATTGCTAGAGTAAATCACATTAGATTTGTAACCAAAATTATATGAGTAGCTTGAAATAAAGGACCATTTTGCATTTGTCTATACTAAAAATGGAGCAGTTGCAATTAATATTCCAGCCTGTTCTAAATTCTACAAAAATAAAATTTATAGTGATAAGATGGCCAATAATGCTTCCTGGCCATTCAAGCTGCCAGATCCAACAGTCTCTTTTGGCTCACCCAGGTGCTCACCACAAACAACTGTGAAGTTGCTCATAATTTTTAGTGCCATCACAATTTAAAAATGCTGCTGTATCTTGTAACGGATAACTGACCTTGTATGAGAGAAAGGTGTTTTCAATGTAAATCTAAGACATTTAATACACTTCAGATTTATTCCAGTGTTTCTGATAATAAATTTCAATTTGTTGCAAAAAAATTACAACAAATACACAGTTACTTCTATGCTGGATTCTGAAACCCTCTTTCATGTGTCACTCAGGTGAAACTCCAGCCAAGATCCACAAGGAATGTAATATTTGGCTTCAGTGACAGAGTTGGGTGTATTGTAATGAGTGCTAGCAGTATATCATAGATAAAAAATCAAAAAATGTAAATGGTTTTACATGCAAAAGATGTCATTAAACCTTCAAGGATCTTTGTATCTATAGAAATACATTATGAAATAACCATGAGGAGCTTTCAATCTTAATTGTACAAGGCTAGTTCTTACTCCTTCAGCACCGTTAACCACTTAGAGATTTTTTCATATCACACTTGTACTCTTTATTTTTACTCCAACAGGGAAAATCAAGTCTGAAAATAAAACAAATTAGACCAAGGGGGTAGCACCAGGTTCAGGCAAAGCATGTTTTCCCTTGTAGGGAGTGTCACATCAGCATCTTAGGTCTATAAAGTATTTGGTATGCAGCGAAAAATCCTGTAACTATTTTTAAATTAAAAAACAAACAAACACTTCTGATCATTGTAACAGTGTTTGATTAGTGGTAGACTGAGATTCTACCATATACAAGCAGTGCTTTTATTAAATGTTCTGGTCTCATCACCAGAAAGAAGGGAGGGATCTCAACCCCAGCCATGTTATCTTAGAGTTGCCTCTGCAGATCGACAATGGAACTATATTTGTTTCACCAGGCTGGTATGATAACGTGGATTTATGTGCGATAGCTCGGAAGCTAAAAGGACAATTTTATTGTAATTGCCCTATAGTTTGGCCTATAATATGTATTTCATTTTTTCTGACCAAAAAGAGCATCGCAATGGGTCACATCCACTGGCACAAATCCACAGTTAGCACCTTCACTGATGTCTTGCACAAGTCCTATGTCTGCAGCTTCAGAGATGTGGCCTATTACAAACAGATTCATGGGAAAGAAATTGCTCTCTGCTAGTTGGTCTTTCTGATGGGGAGAGATGAAATATGAGAAGAATTTTGAAAGGGGAAAAATCTGTAGGGATTTCCTGTCAAAATCTGTGAAAATTGACAGAAACTCTACTGAGTGTTTTGGTTTTGTGGTTTGGTAGGGGTTTTGTTTTCAGTTGCTCTGCACCCTAACCTTGAATGTTTGTGTAACAAATCATTGTAAAAAAAATATAAAGGACTTTTTTCTTTAACTCGTACCATTTCCACTTTGGTCTGGGTTTTGCCAGTAAGAATTAAACTTGGGCAGGTTGCTATGCAACCTATAAGTTCTGCTGCTAAAATGGTGGACAGTATGGAAAGACAGTCTAAAAACGAGTTTCTTCCTTGCTAGAAACAAGATTTGTTCTGATTCAGCCTCAGGAGAGAGGATCTGTCCTATATATTGCAGCTTGGCATAGCTCTTGTCATTCTGGCGTAACGCTCTGTGTACTAGCAAAGATGCCTATAAAAATGATAGCATATAGGAACCTTGCAATTTTTCCATGCAAAAATGCAGGAATGGAAAAACACTTGTTTGAAACCTTTCACAAGCAGATTTGGAGACTCATGTCTCCAAGAATTTGGAGCTGTGGGAGAGCAATCATGCACCTCCTCACAGTGTAAAACTGAAACAATTATTTAATGAGAGAAACAGAGAACAGTGCATTTTTAGTGCATTTTTGCCTAATGTGTATTGAAATCCAAAGGCTGACAGTGCAACTGCAAGTTGTCTAGAGTGGATTTAAAATAGACTAAAAAAATACTAGATAAAAACTGTGCCTTTTTTTTAAACTTTGTCTTGAGAAGGCAGATTTTGGTGGATTTCACATAACTGTGATTTCTTCAAGCCAGAGCAGCAAACCAGGCAAAATGTTTGTTACAGGTACTAGATTCCAGTTGCTTATTTATTGTTGCTTCTGGAAATATATTTTTCCTGAAGTGCAACTGAAACTCAGAACTATGTATGCATATGCATGTGTTAGTTGTGGGAAATAAAGCACATCATTGCTCATTCGTGCAATAAATTCAGAAACTTCCAGGTTCAGTTATCAGGATCAGAACTGTTCATACAAGGTCAGATACTAGAGCTGTGTCCAGCAAATGTTTAGCAGAAATACTGGAAGTTAAATGCACAGTTTGAGCTTGGTTGAGCATTTGAAGACTTTCAGACAGTTAAAATTTAAAGACATTAAAAGATAAACACAGGTCAGTGAACCTGATGAAATGTATGTATCACATCATCATTTGTTTTTACAGTATGTAAAAACTAAAGGGCATGTACAAGTGTGCACAAGAGATTGTCATCTAGCTGGTGAAAGTTGCTGAAGTTTGGAAACATGGAACCCAAAACTTAGGAGTTGAAATAGTCAACACACACACACACACATATACGGAATAACCATCTGACACAATCACAAGGGTTGTTGTGTTCCTAGCAGACCTGCTGGCATTCGGTGGTGTTTTTTACAGTTGATGTCTTCATGTGGTCCTGATGGCTTTATTTTCAGAGTCAGCCAAGTATCATCTTCCCTTTTCCTTGCTCATACCTAAATGCCAGCTGTGGCAGATGGGCCTGCTGTTGACCAGCCAGATATTCATGAAGGTCTTCCCTTCCTTAGGCCTGGCAGGCATGTGAGGCATTATAGTTTTGGAGAAAACTGTAGAGTCTAGATGTTTGGCTGCATCCACAAGGAAAGGAATGGGTGTCACGGAAACAAGTTGTTTACTCTATGGCCACCCATCTCCCTTGTTCTAGAAACAAGAACAATCGTACTGTATATAGGTGAATGATTACTTGTTGCTTCTCGCTCCCAGGAAAGTGGCAGGAAAAGCTTGACTGGAACATTGGCTTTTGCTGCTGCTGTTTTGAGAGAGCCTAAAATCTTGCTTCCTGTTAGTTCTGGAGGGTTATGCTGCTGACAATGAGTACAATGAAATGAGGTTTCTGTTTTGCATAGGAGCAGAATTGCCTAATCAGTTCCAATTAGAAGACTAATAAATTTTCCTTAGGTTTGTGCAAGAATAAGCATTAATAAGGAGCACTTGATATTTATGCCAGAAAAGCTGCATTTCATTAGTCTTGCTCTCTTGACTACAAGTCAGGATCAAGTTGGTGGAATTGACACTTACAACCTCTCTGCTCCAACAAACATGTTCTCCTCGCTTCCTTCCAAAGACGTGTTGTTTTGCTTTTAGTTTAAAGACAAAGTTTGCATTTATGCAGTGTTGTGGATTAGACAATGTTCAATCTTCTCTTGAGTAGGTAAGCAAGATTGCACAGATGATTTTCCTCCCATGTGACAAGAGCCATTCAAAATGGTAAGGATGGCCTTATATAGTTGGAAGAACATCTGGTTTACAGTGGCAGGTTGTACTGAACTCCACTATGGATGTTGTCAGCTGCCTCTACGCCTTAAGTGAAACTTTTATAAAAAATACACAGTATAATTATTGCCTAAATTTCTGAGTTTGGGTGGTCGAAATTAGGCCTGTGAAGAAATCAGAAGATGCTTGAGGTTACACTACACCATTAACAGATAAAGCACTTAATAGCAAAATTAGTGTATGTGACTGAATTGTACGGAAGGTACAAGAATGAGTACAATATGCATTTGAGGTAACATGGCTTACATGTAAGAATGTTGCAGGAAACAAGTATTTCCTGTATTTCTTTGAAATACAGTCTGGTGCTTATAAGCAAGTCATTTGATGCCCCTACATTTGCATACACATAGAACAGCTTCTTCAAAGACTCCTCACTGTAGTAAGGGTTTCACTGGGTTGACAGGATCATGTCCTTGACAAAGGAGACTTCAAGGGCTTGTTCCAGCTTGCAGAGAAAAATACATGTGACAAATATATACTGTCTATTACAAATATTTGAGAAGTTCTCTTGAAGCACTAAGAAACAATTCCATTCCTTTTGTGGCACAGAGTATTTAAGAAATGCAGTAGGAAAAAAGGAAGTAAACTAGAAAAAAAATCATGGTCTTCAGAATAAAAATGTGGGAGCGAGGGAGGAAAAGAGACAGTGGTATGTGGCTGATGTAAAGTGAGGAAAAGTACTTCTCCCTCTCCCATCTCCCTGGTTTCAGAGCACTGGATCTAATGGGCAAAATAATTTAGAAAAATGTTTTATCATGGAGTATCATGTCTCTCTGGAGCCAAAAGATGATAACCGACTTCTTGTAGCCCAGATATGGGCTGCCTGCAACAGATTGGGGGGTCTATGTGTGAGGAAACAGACCCTTAAATTTCACTTTCTTGTATTTTAAGATAATTAATGTACAAAAAAGAGGTTCCTTCTGTCTACTGCCTTATCCAAAAGCAATCTGGAATCTCATGAGAAGCGCCAGGAGATAAGATCTGGTGTTAGTGAGATGCTTGACAGCATATACTCTATTTCCTTATCCACAGGGATGCTTGCACTCCCTTTCACAGTAAATATGTTTCTATTTCTTAGCAATCTGTGCATCACTTGCACTGCAGCTAACTGGAATAGTTTCAAATTAATAATATTTTATAAATGAAAATGCAATTAGCAAAGAATATGAAAAATGCTTAAGGTTGTTTATCATACCTATCGCTTAAAATTAACGCTTACATTACAGGCAAGTTCTTCCCACTGTGCATTTTAAAACAGATCAACCTTTGCCTTTCTTGTGAAACTCTTCACTGAGGTGAAGGGTTGGAGAGGGGAAAAAGTTAGTGCACTGTCAGAAAATGCAGGTATCTTGTAACTTTTTTAGACCAGTTTAGCATGATTTTACATGTAACTGACCTGATACACACACTTTTTTCTCTTTGTGTAAAAGCATCTGGATTTTTCAAATTTTTAGATCTGCAGACGTAATGGTTTGTGACAGGAGCCACAAAAAAACCCTTATCTGTGACTCTCCTAAAGCCTCTTGGAAGGGAGGAAGGAGGGTAAAAACAGAGCAAGTATTAGGCACAAGTTACAGAACATTCTGAGTTGGAAGGGACCTGCATGGATCATGGAGTCAACTTTTAAGTGAATGGCTTGTACAGGGATCCAACTTGTGACCTTGGATATATTAGCTTCATGCTTTAACAAACTGAGCTGAGTCCTGCAAGGAAACAGTTCTTAAACACTCATTTTGGCTTTTTTAGGTCTGGAAGATTTTACCCAAATTTTCTAGTTTCTCTTGCTTTTATTCCTCACGGTTCCCTTTAATTTGAAAGCTTTACTTCAAGGTAAGATCAGTCAGTCCCAGTATTGAAATAATTAAGTCTATTGACAATTTAAACTGCTAAGGCAAAAGCCTGGGAGACTGTATGGTCATCCTGAAATACCGTAATGAAATCCTCTCCCTAACGTACTTTTATTTCCAAAGCAGCTGAAAGACATACGTGCATACTGCCAGTATCTTCTCAAATGCATTTATTCTTCTACTCCCACATAAAAAGTAGGGGTGGAGTCTTATTTAAAAAACACTATAAAGATTTAACTATTGAATCCAGGTTGCCAGAGAAATCATTTAAGAAGGAAAACCACTGTCTCTCAACAATAAGATAATGCCATGGGAGATGGATGATCATCCATGAGATAATTTTGTTCCACAGTGCTGTAAATCTCAGCTGCTTTCCTTTTCACATCAAGTACCTTAGGCATGAGAGCTTATTATCATTTATTCTCTACTGTACATTCAAGAAAAAAAACACTAGAGTAAAAGCTATCATTTAAAAATGCATGGTTTTTCTTCATGTTCTCAGTGCTGGTAGGTTGTGTATATTCTAAGACAAAACTGAGAGAACAAGCAGAACATAAAACACGTAATAAAGTTGTAGTACCTATGAGATTTTTATTTCTGGGGATGCCAACTCAAAATATTTAAGTTTTGATGCTGCAAGTTACCCCTAGTTCTCTTTATTTAAGACCTTATTTCATATCAGGCCAGGGTCAGGCTACCTTTAAAGGTGATGGTGTTGTTGAAAACTTAAGATGATTACTAGGTCTTTCTATCACAAATACTTCAAAAGACTTAAACCCCCTTGAATCCTCACAGAAGTCCAGCATCAAAAATATTTTAAAATGGATCTTTAACTGCATTTGGTTTTTCTAGGAAAAAAAGCATTTGCAGTGTTGTAATTTCTTGATGATGATCTCAAAACTAATTGAGAAAAGGAGTAAGATTTTGTTGCCACAGCCTAACCTCCTGGTTACAGCCTGCAAGCTTTCCTGTTTGTCAGAACACTTTGCTGTCAGAATACAGAAATGCAGTTCCCTCTTTCAGGACTGGAGCTGTATCAGTGGCTGCAGACAATCCTCTTTGTTCTGTAACCCTCAAGTGAACCAGGGATGTGAATCCAACCAGTTGAAGCAGCACTCTCATCCTGCTTCAGTGGGGTCAGCTTTTATGAGAAGGGCAAGGTGAAAATAGTTTTTCAAACTGCAAACACTGGAGAGAAAAAAAAAAGCGGGGGGGAAAGCACAATGGATTAGCTAGTCAGTTTACTTTCAAAATCTGATGGTGAAAAGCGGGGGGGAAAGCACACACGGTTTCACCAGCTGACAGCTGGAAAAAGTTAGGCCCAGGGCAAGAGGAAGACACTTCTGATATCCATAGCTTCAGCCATGATCTCTACAGCAACACATGAACCCTGGCTGAGATTCCTTTAGGCAAGTCGGACCTGAGCAATAAGTCTTTCCACAAGTATTTGAAGAGTATTCTCCCTAATTAATAAACTATAGGATAACAGCTTAATTACTTTATCCATGTCTGCTTTAGCAAGAAGCAGAAAGTTGTTACCCTCTTTTATGAACTTTAAAAACAGTTGTTTTAAAACAAAACACTCTGCCCCCAACAAACAACCCAACCACTCCCTCCCCTCAAAAAACCAAAACCGAGTCAAGAAACTGAGAGCACTGAAATACTCTGAGCAAAACTCATCTTCATGAAAATCTACCTGTCATGTTCATACACAAAGTATCCTTTATTAGAAAATTCCTGTAGGTAGTGCTTAATAGGTGGTATGTAGGGAAGGGCTACAGCACAGGATTCATAGTGCCATGGAAGTATTTCATCAGTAGAGGCAACACAGCCGTCAGTTCCTGCAGAATTCAGTTATTCTCTGCTATTCTTGGACTTCTGCTGACATGACAAAAACATTTTCAGTCATTGAATTTTCAGTCATTCTCTCATCCTGGAATACTGACATTGACTACAACCTGAGTTCACAGTACAAGCAGCTATTTTCTGTCCTACAGAACAGTAATAAGGCTTTGATGAAACTTGACTGAAAAAAAATCAGAATGTTTTTAGTAAACAATCGAAAAAATGGAAGTTTTATGTTCCTTTATGAACAAGTTTTCTTCTTTACATTAGGGTTGTTTATGCACACTTCAGGGAGAGAGGGTGTTTACAAAGGTCAGTAAATCCATGCTTATCCAGAGCCTGGGTGACCCAGAGTGAATAATCAATGTTCAGTGACAGAGAAGGATCTATCAAATTATAGGATGCCTTTTGCAAAGACTTGTACGACACTTGCAGTAAAAGGCTATGCTATTACAAGGGAAAGGGAATCCATAAAGGTTTTTATTGACTTGTCCCTCTTCCACCCACACAGTAAAGGAAATGTGTGTGTACGTGGATACATAAATAGCTATGTGTGGGCACTGAAAATAATAAGCAGCTGAGTTATGAGTGACCTGTTCCACCAAAGATTTTAGTTAAACACACAGTTAGATCTGAGAGAGGGTTTTAAGATATTTACCACCTCAAGAAGATGAGAGTTAAGTAGCTGAATCAACTGTCTGATTTGAGAGCTACAAGTTGAAGTTAAAAATGTACCAATATGTTTATTTTCCCTACTAGGTCAGCTGAAGTGGTCTGAAACTTTTAAGACTTGCCTGTTTCAGTATTCATGTAGTTACCTTTATTGCACAACACTATAGTTTGACAAATGAAAGTATAAAAACCAGTATAACTGATGCTACAATACTGGTACACTCTGCTGCATACAGTGATGCTAAAGTTATGGAATAAATACACTGTAAATGCTCCCCTTTGTCCTACCACCAGAGGTACAAATATTTAATAATATAGCAGCATTTGGAAAAGTTCCCCTGCCAGCTGCTGATGTAAAATGAGCTGTGTATGACAGAAAAAGGTTCTCAGTATGCTGTAATAGTTCAATTATTTGCTTTAAGTGTTTTGGAACCTAGCAGCATCCTTCCACTAAGAAATGTGGTTCATAGCCCACAAAGTATTTGTCCTGTCCTCTCTCTAACATTGTTTAAGTTGGGGGAGGGAAAGAAGGAAAAGCTTAACTTTGTCCAGCTCTTCATACATTTCTGCACAACAACAAAAGCTACAACCATGTTAAAATTACGTATCTGTCTGTTTATATTGTTGTTTAGAATACATAAGGCAACCGATTTAAAAACATTTTCTCCAAGAAATTTAATCTGAACAATGAACCCTATGTGAGCGCAGAGTTAAGTGCAAAGATATCCATGCAGGAGTCCTTCAGAGAAGTGTTGCAAGTCCCGTGAGTTGTGGTTCATTCATTTTTGGTGTCTCGGCTGTGAGGCCATGTACAATGCTACCAGACAGTAGATAGTCCCGCCTATTGTTAGAGCCATAGTGGTCCGGTAAAGCAGCTTATCTGGCACTCCTCGTTTCAGGTGTACTGGCACCCCGTCTGCTTTCTGTGGGAACAGTTCAAAAAGAAAACAAACAATAAAGAAATTAACACCCATACCAAGGTCATTAAGGCACAAGCTACCCTGGACAAATTAAGGGACTTCCAAGAGGGAAACCCCCTGACAAATAGGTTAGCTACAATCGAGTGTATTACGTGGGTTTTATCTGGCAAGACAAATGTGCGAAGGCAAATTTAACTTTGTTAGCCAAAGCTGGTAAGTGCAAGCGGAAAGAAAGACCTGGATGGAAAAAGTGTCACTAACAAAAGAACATGAAAAGATGTGTATAAAAAATTATTCACTGAGTTAGACTGACACATTCCAAATGCAAGTGGCATGTAAGAGAGAAAAGGGAGCATTATATGAAGCACATTGTTGATGCCTAAAAAAAAAAAAGCAATTCCTAGTTCTAAATACACTTAGAAATTGCATAGCTAACTAACTGGCCTCGAAAGCTTTACTGTGCTCTTTTTATACTGCATTATAAACGGCTTCAGTAATATTCAAACACTATACACAGAACAACAATGATCTGCTTTGCTCCTTCAGATCTGCTTCAAGGCATATGCTTGGATTCCCAGAAAGGGCTTTCAACAGTAAAATAACACAACAAACATCTGAGGCCCCAAAAACCCCAATGTTACTAGGCTTGCCACTTTATTTATCCCCTATACAAGGCATATATGTATTTTGTAGTATAGTACCAGTGTACAGGTTACACTGTACTTGACTAGACTTAACAGAATTTAGGTATTGTAGAATGACAAAAGTAGTTAGCTACATTAAAATAAGGACAAAAATATGTCCCACTCTCTAGTTTTCTTAAAGTTACTCTCAAAGTTGTCATTACCTGAAAAATTTTCTGTAGGTCTGGCACCTTGTTATTACCCAAGAAAGAACCAGTTGCTGGTAAATCTGAAGCAAGTTTACTTGTTGTCCCAAAAATCGGAGCTGGGGATTCAGTGGGTACTATTGGTTTGAGTCCCTGCATAAATAAAGATTAAAATATCAAGGTATATAAAACTTGCAAGTGTACCAATTGTCACGTTAGGCAGGCACGCTGCCAGTCATTATAATGATACATTACAAAGAGTATTTATCTGGTGTGGAGCCCTGTGACAATGAGCTACAAACACACTGTTGGCCCACTGATTTCTGGGTAACCTCTGTGGGTCAGAGCTTAGCAAGGAAAATAATAGGAGCCTCCTGTCCAATTTCCTCATGGCATAAACTTACAGCTATTTTTCTGTGCTGGTACTTGGTCCAAATTACTGCCTGTATTTTGCTCATAGACTATGTAGGACTCTGAGCAGTAGGATGAGAAGCAAAGATCCCTGATCAGAGTAAGGAATGAGCTCTACCTCCTGAATGCCACAAGCACCAGCCATAAACAACCGGGCTTTAAATAATTTGGAAGTATATTTTGAGTCAAAAAAAAAAGGGGTTAGGATCACTTGTGTCATACAGAAGTCACAAGTGGCACTCAAGGACACCCCAAAGGCCCTGACATGGTAGATATTTTATGCATATGTAACTATATCCTATAATTCAAAGTTGCTGCAACTTTCCACACCTCAGTGAACTCCCCATGAGCAGCACAGCTCAATTTCCTTTGGTTCAGATGGCTGTACTCTACATTTGCTATAACTGAAAACTACATAATCCAGTTCTGTGCTTAAGGGCACAAAGTCACAGCCATCATGACGTGGCCTCCTTGCCTCTGTTATTCTAGTTAGAGTTAACAGTTCTGTCTGGACACATGGCAGGGATGTTTTACAATATGGTTCCCAAAGCAGCTGCAATTATTTTTCCTAACTTGACACAGAGTTAAAAGCCTTGTACAGTTAGATTAATGCAACAGGTTTTCATTACAAACAGAAGCAGCAAGTGCTTTCGGGTCAAATTAAGACTGCACTGAAATTCTAGTTTCTGTTGAAAGGATTAGTTAATGCATTTTCTGTTTAAGGGAACTTCCTGCACAGTAGTATTTGGCGCTGGAAGCAGACTGGCACTCTTCCTCCTAAGCCTGCCATAGACCAGACATGTGTTTTCCATATGTAAATTCCCTGCTACAACAGGCATCTTGAGCAGAAAAACCAGATTTCTCAACTTCCCAAAATAGTCTATGGGATGGTCATCAGTGCTCTACCCTGAAGACGTGGGTTCAGCTTCCCACTCTTCTAGTGCCTGAATGAAAATCAGAATCCATTTGTGCCCTTCCTGGTTATGTTTTGAAAGACAGCAGCCAAAACTGGATTCTCTGACACATCAGTAACTACTGCCTTCCTACTGAGCAGGCTTGAGCAGAAGGTAAGGAGTGACAGTTCTGGTCATACTGGTAAGAAGGAAGCATCTAAGGAACTATTTTTAGTTAGGGGAAGTTACTGACTACATATTCAAAGCTAAGTACCAACTATGTCAAAAGACTAAGAAAGCAATTTTGGACTAGTATTTTTGTCTGTAAAGATCTTTAAGTACTTTATTGGATCCGTCTTTAAAAGGTTTGTGATTTGATACAACCACAGACCAGATGTTTACACCAAATATGCAGGTGACTTTTTCTCCAAAACTTTTCTTACTTTCTTGATTGTTACTATCACACCAAATGCCCTAAAATTGTCAATTCTGAATCTCACTTTCACCTTCCTGAGAGCCACCCAGTAAATTCCACAGTTACTGTGTCACTGCAATTCCTGCTTATTATGATCACATCTAGTTTATTTCATGAACTATCTGTAGTATGTGAAGAATGTAAATACTCAGAATTGTAGGAAGCTGCAAACTACTTCCAGCATTTTCATGATAAAGATACTTCTTTGATCATTCCTAAACTCACAGATAGGAGGCAACCCCTGCCATTTCCCCCTAGTGCTACAACTCCTGTCTCTACAGGGACCACCTGGATGCAAGACACACTCATAGAATCATGGAATCGATTGGGTTGGAAAAGACCTCTGAGATCATCAAGGCCAACCCTTGGTCCAACTCCAGTCCATTTACCAGATCATGGCACTCAGTGCCATGGCCAATCTGCGTTTAAAAACCTCCAGGGATGGGGAATCCCCCACCTCTCTGGGCAGCCCATTCCAATGCCTGATTACTCTCTCTGATTACCCTCCATGGATTACTATTAGAACAATGAAATCAGTCATGTAAACAACTGTAGATTATTGCATACTTTTTCAGGCTTTAGAAATACATTCCTGTTCAGAGAGTTGTAAGATCCCCCTTCTGCTGCAGCCATAGCAGATCCAGACCCAACTCATAATGACTAACTTTATCATGAAATCAAATGAAACTGTTTCAGAAAACTCTTGTAATCATCAGCAGACTGCTGTAAATTCCTTCCAGAGCAGCAGGGCACCAGTTAAGAACATCACAGAGCAATCTAAATAAAAACACTGATGTGGTTCACTGTCTTCAGTAAAGAGTACAACAAAGCACATGCTGCAGAAGGGAGATTGTTCAGTTTGCCTAACACAGATGCTGCATTAATCAGGGTTCCTTACTCCACTATTAAATTCCTCTTGAATTCCATCTGTGAATTGTGAATCTTTGGTCAGGTCCAACCAAGATCAGCTAAATTAGTACAGTTTGGTACTTGTCCATGGTTATTGGCAAGTGCTTTATCTCAGACCCAGCTGCTTGCTAAGCTTGGCGTGACTGGAGAGAAAATAACACAACGGCTGAATTTCATTACAGATTTTTACGTAAGAATTGAGACACCTTAAATGACCCTTGTCACTTGTATTTAACATAACTAAAACCATATTAACAGACTTAATAACATCAAGTGTCTGACTACATTTATGACAGTCCTGAGGAATTAATGCCTCTAAACATTTGAGCTAAGCTTCATTAAAAAAGATGCTACACACTGATAATTCCTCTTTTGATATTAAGGTTTTAATCTTTTGCTTCTAATCACTATAACATGGGGTTGTTTAGCCTGGAGAAGAGGAGGCTCAGAGGTGACCTCAGCACTGTCTAGAACTACCAGGTGGGGGTTGGTCTCTTCTCCCAGGCACTCAGCAATAGGACAAGGGGGCACGGGCTCAAGCTCTGCCAGGGGAAATTGAAGTTGGACATCAGAAAAAATTTCTTTCCAGAGAAAGTAATCAGGCATTGGAATGGGCTGCCCAGAGAGGTGGTGGATTCCCCATCCCTGGAGGTTTTTAAACTGAGATTGGACGTGGCACTGAGTGCCATGATCTGGTAAATGGACTGGAGTTGGACCCAGGGTTGGACTTGATGATCTCAGAGGTCTTTTCCAACCCAATTGATTCTATGATTCTATTCTATGATTTTTTTTCCAATTCTTGGACAAGGTACAGCAGGTGTAGTCATGCAGAACAGTCAACATCAGCTGATTTCATCAGCACACTGTGGCAATGACTTTGTCAGATGCTGAAGTCCTCAAAGAAAGGTCAAGGCATGTAGCTAATCCCACACAGAAACAGAATTCTCTGCCTACCCTGCTGAAGTGTTTGTTCCCCTCTCAGAGGTCTGAAGGACCCAGTGTATC
Source organism: Sakesphorus luctuosus (assembly GCA_013396695.1). Classification (NCBI taxonomy): domain Eukaryota; kingdom Metazoa; phylum Chordata; class Aves; order Passeriformes; family Thamnophilidae; genus Sakesphorus; species Sakesphorus luctuosus. The sequence goes on along the minus strand of VWZD01004068.1, from coordinate 56,996 downwards.
TGTCAGTTGGCCATCATGCTCAAAGTTAAAACAAAATTAGGCCTTTTTAGTATGAATTTGCAAGTTAGATGGACATTTTCCTGACAGCACAAAACAGTTGAGGATTTGCAGCACAATTTAATGGAGACAGCACCACACTCAAGTTTTTAAATGTTACAGTAATTGCTCAAATAGACCAGAGAATGAGTAAGCAGAGACAACAGGTAAGGACCAAAACAAAAAGGGGAAAGAGGAAAGAAAGTTAAACTTAGTATTAGTATTTCAGAACATGCACCAGAGTAACTTTTATGAACTTGCTGAATTTAGACACTTCTAACCTAAACAGCAGGTTCTCCATAGTGGAACACACCCTCCTGCTTGAGGTTAAATATATTTGTTAGCATTAACACAAAGATGCCCTTAGGCAGGATCACCTGAGGTTTTGTTTGTATTGGGATGACAGGCTGAAGTCAAACTGGTTTTGTGTATGTATTAAGTAACATCTAGAGCAGAAAAGGTTCCTGTACGAACTCCAAGCAGTTCATGGCAGACAAAATCAAAGTATCTGTGGTTCATGGGGAGTTTAAATAGATACAAGGAAAATGAGTTGTATCAAGTGAAGATCTGGTAGCATAACTACATTTCTACTAGGACCGTTTTTAGTCTTAAAGAACCAGGGCAAAAATCATATACTTGTCCTCACCTGACATTTGAAACTGTTTGCACTTTAAACATAAGCCACCTCTCTCAACTGATACTTTGTTTTGTATTTGTAATAGCTACAGTAGCCATTTTCCTCCTATATAAGAGGAGGAGTTTTCAACTTACTTGACCCCTCAACTGCACCAGCTGAGGAAGTTCCCATTTACTCAAACAAACTGAATTGCTCAGACAACTTTATGAAACTTTGTTAAATGTAAAACTAAGCTTTCTAAGAATGCTAAGACCGAGATGGAAAGAACAACACACATTTAAAACTCAGGGAATTTTTTGTTAGAATAAGCTGCCAGTTGAGTTATTGTCAGTAAAAGAGTTTCTGAAAAACGTTTTGACTGATATTTTGCAAGCCCACAATAAGCCTAAACCTGCACAGAACAAAACTCCACTAGGAAGGATCAGAATGTAATAGCACAGAAGAGTGGATTATTATACTGAATATTTGATTAAGCAGAATTGGAATTTCAGGATGTCTTCATTTTTCCAAAAACATCAAAACAAAACAGAGGCATAAAAAGCAAACTACTTTACATGCTGAGCTACAGTTTTATTAAACAGAGCAATGAAATCAGTAGAAAAAATTATTTCATTTTGGACTTACCACCTACTCGCTTATGGGATTCCTTTTATATTTTAATTGCTGTTTATTGCAAACCTTTTTATCAGACTGATGCATCTGGATGTATGACATGGGATTCCAGTCTTAACTAAGAGAAAATGAAATTCTACCAAAAATCTGGCCTAGGCTAATCACATTGCAACAAGGGACTGAAGGCAGCTTTATAAAATGTAGCTATTCTGTTTCACAGCACATTTCTGTGCCACAGCTGAGGACTAAACTGTGGGAATGACAAGCTCATATGACAGTACAGGAAGGGTGTTTTTTCTGTTTGCTTTAAACAAACTTCTATAGATTTGTGTCCTCTCTGATAGGGGTTTTAGTGGTTTCAGTAATTTTTTTTTCTTCTGTATGAACAGACAAGAGAGTGGACCAGCTCAGGGCTGCTCTGACTGCAACTTACAGTGCTGTGTCCAGTTGTGAGCANCTGTCACTTCCCTTCAGGTAGTTCTAGACAGTGCTGAGGTCACCTCTGAGCCTCCTCTTCTCCAGGCTAAACAACCCCAGCTCCCTCAGCCTCTCCCCATAGGACTTGTGCTCCAGTCCCTTCACCAGCCTTGTTGCTCTTCTCTGGACGGATGGATATCAGGAAGAGTTTCTTCACAGAAAGGATGACAGGGCATTGGAATGGGCTGCCCAGGGAGGCGATGGAGTCACCGTCCCTAGAGGTGTTTAAGGAAAGGCTGGATGTGGCACTGAGTGCCCTGGTGTGGCTGACAGGGAGCTGTTCGCTCACAGGTTGGACTCGCAGATCTCGGAGATCTTTTCCAGCCTCAGGAATTCTGTGATTTTAAAACGCCACCAGGCACTGCTGCGGCTCGGGGGCCGCCCCGTAGGGCGCCAGCGCGTTAATTCCTTGCCGTGAGCCCCGACATCTCCCCGAGCTGCCTCAGGGGCCGCCTCGCCCAAGGTGACCCGCGGGGCCGGATGCGCTCGGTGCAGGCGGGGCGGCCGCTCCCTCCCCGGCCCAGCCAGCGCCCCGGAGCCGCAACCTCGCCCGCGGTGTTACCTGTGGGGTGTAGGCGGCGGCCGCCGTGGCCCCGACGAGACGCTGCGCGAAGCCGCTGAACTTGTAGTACATGGTGGGCAGCGGCGCCGGCTGCGACCGCGCGTAGAAAGGACCCCCCGCCCCGGCCGGCTTCGCTGCTACGGCTGAGCGTTCAAGGGCCCCGCCAGCTAGCGGATACCCGGCGCGGCCGCCTACGCGGAAAGCCGCGGAAGGAATAAGGGTGAAGAAAAAAACAGGAATACGAAAAAATCCAGGAGCCTGCATCAAAGTGGTGGGAGCGCCTCTCTTGCGGATACCCTGCCGCTCGCTGAGAAACGGAGGCTAGTGGCGATTTTCAGTCAGGCAAAAATGCCGGCAACCCTAAGCGGCCAGTCGGGAGCGCGAGAAGGGGCGGGACCGCGGGGCCGGCCCGCCGAGGGATGAGTGGATGGGCGTGGTTTAAAGCCACCAATCAGCGGCGGGGGCAGGCGAGGCCCCGCCCCCTCGGGCAGAGTGGGGCGGGCGCGGGAGCTGCGCGTGACGGGGGCGGGGCCGGTCTGTGTCGGCGCCGAGCAGGGACCGTGGGCGCGACGTGGGGCTTGTTACCAGCTTCGCGACAGGCCGAGAATCGCGGGATCAGAGGGGTTGAGAAAGCCCTCTGAAATCATCGAGCTCAACCTGTGAGCGAGCAACACCCTGCCAGCCAAAACGTGGCGCCAAGTCCCACGTCCGGTCTTTCCTGTAACACCTCCAGGAACGGTGACTTGCATCGCCTTCCTCGGCAGTCCATTCCGAGGTCTAATCCCCCCTCTGGGAAGAAACTCATCCTAATGTCCAACCTAAACCTTCTCTGGCACACTTTGAGGCCTTTTCCTCTTGCCCTATCCCTTTTTGCCTGAAGAAAAGACCTACTCCCACCTGGCTGCAGCTTCCTTTAAGGTAGTTTGTAGAGAGTGATAAGGTCTCCCGAGGCTCCTTCAAGCTGAAGAACTCCAGCTCCCTCAGCTGCTCCTCACCGGACAAGCCCACCAGACCCTTCACCAGCTCCGTTGCCCTTC
>VWZD01004068.1:22162-51940 GCA_013396695.1 Sakesphorus luctuosus | reverse complement strand
GGCAGAGTGGGGCGCGCGCGGGCGCGGGAGCTGCGCGTGACGGGGGCGGGATCGGTCTGTGTCGGCGCCGAGCAGGGACCGTGGGCGCGACGTGGGGCTTGTTACCAGCTTCGCGACAGGCCGAGAATCGCGGGATCAGAGGGGTTGAGAAAGACCTCTGAAATCATCGAGCTCAACCTGTGAGCGAGCAACACCCTGCCAGCCAAAACGTGGCGCCAAGTCCCACGTCCGGTCTTTCCTGTAACACCTCCAGGAACGGTGACTTGCATCGCCTTCCTCGGCAGTCCATTCCGAGGTCTAATCCCCCCTCTGGGAAGAAACTCATCCTAATGTCCAACCTAAACCTTCTCTGGCACACTTTGAGGCCTTTTCCTCTTGCCCTATCCCTTTTTGCCTGAAGAAAAGACCTACTCCCACCTGGCTGCAGCTTCCTTTAAGGTAGTTTGTAGAGAGTGATAAGGTCTCCCGAGGCTCCTTCAAGCTGAAGAACTCCAGCTCCCTCAGCTGCTCCTCACCGGACAAGCCCACCAGACCCTTCACCAGCTCCGTTGCCCTTCTCTGGACCTGCTCGAGCACCTCAGTGTCCTTCCTGAAGTAGGGCCCACGACTGGACACAGTACTTGAGGTGTGGCCTCAGCAGTGCTGAGTACAGGGGAAGTATCACTCCTGTGGTCCTGCTGGCCGCGCTGTTGCTGATATATTGATTTATTTCAGAGTTTCACAGTCCTGGGTGCTCGGTGGTGTTCCACAAATCAAACACACCAACTCTCAAAACTTTTTACTATTTATAAATTTTATCCAAAAAAAAAAAGGCACTAATGTTCAGTGGCTACAAGTTAGATGATTTTCTTATTAATTCTATTAGTTAAGAATTCTCTCCTTATATTAAACAGTCTGCATNACTTGAGGTGTGGCCTCAGCAGTGCTGAGTACAGGGGAAGTATCACTCCTGTGGTCCTGCTGGCCGTGCTGTTGCTGATATATTGATTTATTTCAGAGTTTCACAGTCCTGGGTGCTCGGTGGTGTTCCACAAATCAAACACACCAACTCTCAAAACTTTTTACTATTTATAAATTTTATCCAAAAAAAAAAAGGCACTAATGTTCAGTGGCTCCAAGTTAGATGATTTTCTTATTAATTCTATTAGTTAAGAATTCTCTCCTTATATTAAACAGTCTGCATGCTTAGTCTTTCTCTCGAGTCAATGGGTTTCTTCAGCCAGTCGTTGTGATCTCCCCCTTCCAGAATTACCTTTCATCCAGTCGGAGCTGATTCAACACAGTTGCTGAGTTGTCTTTATTGGTTTTTTTTCTCATCTTGGGAGTTCTGCCAAATTGCCTGTAAATTCTACGTTCTTTGTGCCCAATTATCAGTGGTACGTCCTTCTTTCCAAGCTTTGTTAACCTCCTCTCTGGATCAGAGATCATTGAAACATGTCAAGCTCTGAGCCTTAACCAGGCAATTCTCCCAGTGAGTAATTTCTCTTTCTAACACCTGGACATCACTTAGAGGTTGCTTGTTAGCTACTATCTGTTTCATGGATTAAATCTCCTTTCTTGTTGATATGTTCCCAGGCACTCAGCAATAGGACAAGGGGGCATGGGCTCAAGCTCCGCCAGGGGAAATTTAATTTGGACATCAGAAAAAATTTCTTTCCAGAGAGAGTAATCAGGCATTGGAATGGGCTGCCCAGAGAGGTGGTGGATTCCCCATCCCTGGAGGTTTTTAAACTGAGATTGGACGTGGCAGTGAGTGCCATGATCTGGTAAATGGACTGGAGTTGGACCAAGGGTTGGACTTGATGATCTCGGAGGTCTTTTCCAACCCAATCAATTCCATGATTCTGTGATTCTATGAAAGCATGCAAAAATCAAACAACAAAGGACACCCTTTCTTAAGAAAATTTTACATATTCCGCGTTTGCAACAGGGACAGCAGCAGTTTTGTTTTCTGGGACTTAATCTTTGTATCTCTGCTCTAATGAGTGATTTCCTTCTCTCCCACCATCTTTTGAAAATGTCTGAAATGTATAATTTGTTGCGTAAATCAAGGCTTTTGTTAAATGAAATCATCAGGAACCAGAAGAATGTGATATGATGCTGCTTCTGTTTGTGAATGTAACATTCAAGAGAAGTCAGCAGTAGGACACGGTGGGGCTTTGCCCTGTGTACAGCTCACAGTGCTCTGGCATTCCTTTGTCCCTCTGTGCCTGCCTGGGGCCACAGGCAGCTGCCAGCTGGGATCTTGTCAGTGATCCGAACACCCTGATGTTATCAGAAGAGTCTGCATTGTGAGTTGCCTGCTCTTGGATAAGATTGAGCATACTGAGGCCTTATTAAAAAGTATTATTTGTTGGTCATGTTTAATCATCAGTGACCCACACCAGTCAGCTCAGTGCCTACTGAGGGTCCCACATATAGTTTGGCAGATAAGCCTGCTATAAAAATATCTGTGATCATGCACTGAGTGAAAACTATTAAAATGTACTTTGCTTATAAACTGGGGGAAGATATATTTGTAGGAGATATTTTGGAAAGTAAAATACCCATAAAAATGTGTGTGATGTGATTTCTTTACCCACCCGTGTAACGCCTTCTGCTTAGATTTTCAATTTGAGTTTGGTGGTGGCAAAATGGAGCCTTGGAGTTGTTGTCTTGGATTTATCCCCTTTAAGCAGACACGTCCTACACATGATAACCAGGAAAGCCCTTGGGAGCCCTGCACATCCACTTACTTGTGAGAGCAGGGCTATGAACCAGAAGCACAGGTCGTTGCTCCAGCAGTTCTTACCTGTGTCTTTTGCCCTGAAAGCAGATTTTCTTCATGGTGAAATTTCAACCCCTTAAACTCTGTCTGTGTCGTTCTCTCATAGAGAGAACCAGCTGGAAGCTCCATACGTGATGCCCTGAGTCGATGTTCTGACTCTGTTTTAGAACATTAACTGGAGAGGATGTGTTATTTGCTCAGTAAGTAGGAAATTTATGGAAATATTTTGTAAATGTTACAAGAAGAGTTGTGAAATCCCTGTAGCTTTGAAGTCTAGGCAGTATTAATGACCTGGAAGATGTGCTGCATAATTTCTGGTAGAAAAAAATTTGCTGATCAGGATTCTCTTTATTCCTGAGAAAAATAAACTAAAGTTCATGTTTGATTACAAGTCTGCCTGTAATAGAGCAGATGACCCTGAAGATGGGGTATACATGTTCTTTTAGAGTGGAATGCTGTAAATCATGGCTAGGTTTGTGTGATAACAATCCTGACCTATGGAAATCCATGGGGTCTATCTCATATTATAATCCTTCTGGAACCTTTCCTGGGCATATTTGGCTACAAATGCACTACAGCTCCTCCTCTTTGGGTCTTTTAGCATTTGGTAGAAGGAATAGATGTTCCTGGTAAGCTCACTAAGGTTGTGTTATATCTGGTTCTTCTGCCTTTTTTTCCCAATATTAGTTCACGTTACAGTACCAGAGGAGCACAGGTTCTGTGGCAGGTCATGCATTGAGGTAACACCATTGTATAACTAGTTCTTGTCTCACTGCTGTTCTTGAATCCAGTTCTTGAAAAGTCATTCAATATTGACTGAAAGCCACAGAAACAAAAGGTTCGTGCCCTGGAGCTCTGAGGCGGCTGTGAAAAATGTACAAGTTTATCCTCTTTTTCAGTTAATCAATTTAAGTCTCGATGCTTTAGAAGTAAGCTGTGAAACTTTTCTGCTGCAAGCTGTTGGAACAAAACCTAGGTGTGATCTCCCTCTTGTTTTAGCTCACAAAACTGAAGTTTTTTACCTTGCAAGAGGGCTGCATGGGAGGATGACATGAATAAAATTACAGTTACAAGTGGAGCTTCTGCTGTTGTTCATGTACCACAGGAGCATGGAAACATTCTATGAAGAAAAAAATAGCATGAAGTCCTTCCTTTAAAGGAACAAACTTGATTTTGTCTTAGACTTTTGGTTCATTTTTTGCTTTATTCTCTAGACTTTTGCCAAGACTGCTTTGCTTATCAGACTTGCTGACATAATTTGTAATTAGACTGTAAAACTTGCTGCCATAGGAAGTAACTGGGGCAAAATGAGGCCACTCACCCTAGCAGAGTTCAAACAAAGATTGGGCATCTTTGAAGACCAGAAAACTATGTACAGTTAATAGAAACAAAGTGTCCTGGAAGGAAGAGCCTTCCTCCTTTGGCCTTCAAGCTGAGCTCTGACTGTTAGACACCGAGACGAAGAATTCATGAGCACTGGCATTGCGACATCTGGTCTGTTAGAGATTTTCTATCTCCAGCTGCACTGTGGTATTGGCAGCAGCTAAAGACAGTAGGATCCTATAGTTTATTCCATTTTTTACGGATTATTAAGATCACTGGTTTTATACATGCAAGTTTGTTTATCATGGCTTGTTCCTGGAATAGCACTAAGATTATGTTTCAAGATGAGTAGATTTCTGGGAGTGAATGAAAGAGGCAGAGTGCCTTGAGTTTATTCTGCTTTGTTGTTGCTGTGATTATTGCATTTATTTTCTTTTTGAGGATAAAAACCCAAGACCTTAATTGGTTTCTTAATGAACAAAACCTTCATATACTGATCATTATTTCAGCACAGATGTCTGTAACTCAAATTCTGTCAATCTACCCATGCAACTCTGTTCTTGAATTGCTGAGAACAACTGTGTGGGTGGATTTAGAACATAAAATTGCCATGTGCATTTATGTTTTGTTTATGCAGCACTCATTTTTAAGAGTACTAGATTGGATTTGCTTAATATTTGCTTTGTGTGTGTGTGTATACATATACACAAACCCCCAAGCTAGAAGATGATCACCAAGCATAAACTCTATTAATGCAAGGGACTGATACTGTAAACATGTTCCATTTGAATTACTAACTGAAAGAAATAAATTCGGTTATACAGAGAGGTATAAGCTGGTAGTTACTTCTAAAAGCTGTACTTGAATTGATGGGTGCTTTATTGCCCATACATACTGAATGCAGCAGAGATGACTCTTGGAAATACTCTTCTGTTGTCAATTAAGAGATTTCTCTTTCACAGTTGTAACAATACTGAAAATTAATAAAAATTGTAGGGTTTTTATTTTAAAGTTGTAATAGACTTGCAATATTAATATAAATTTAACCAAAGGTTTTACTGTGTATTGTTCTTGTAAGGGAATTCTTGCTATTTTGAGGGAGATGATATTAAGGAGGCAGCCATTTATATCTTCTCTATGAATTTAGAAATAATTCTGTATTTCACTTCTGTTTCCTGGGCACTTCTTTGTCTTGAGATAAGGCTTCTACATGTGAAATAATTGATAGCAATAGTTACCTAATAGCGATGTCAGTTTTGGCAATAAGGGCACTGTGTTCACTGTAGTGTGATGGGAATCAGGAATCTTTTTTGAGGTGTTGAATCTTTCCTGGGGATATCTAGCTCTTGTTGAATAGGTATAGTATTCTTTCCAGGTTCTCATGCAGAACTTGTCTGAGAAAGTAAATGAAGGAACAGAAAGCTTTATGATATAATTATTGTAAAGACTAATGACTGAAAAAAACAGTTTTAGGGCAGTAAGTTATGTTTTTTATAGATCGTTTCTCTGCAGTTAGTATTCTCTGAATAAAAGCAGAACAGAAATTATGAAAACAATGGTTTATTCCAGGTAAGCTATGAAGTATTTTTTTATCCTCCAGTTTCTAGATATGAAAAGCTTTACAGAAACCTATAGTAAAAATTGCTTACACTATTTTCCAGCTTTGTTGTCATTGCTTTTTTTCCCCCTTGAGTTTCAAAATTGCAAGAGCAAAGGTAAATTTTTTCATCTGACTGAGACATCAATGTTGGTTGTCAGTAAAATAATAATTACCTAAAAGCCCTATTCATTCTGCTCTTGAGAAAGTAATCTTTAATCCACGGGCCCTATCTCTATGGCTTATAACACTTTCCAGTTTTGAAATGCTGCACTGTAAGTTTCAATATTTAGCCTCTTTGTTGACTTTGATAATCATAGCCCAAAGTTTCTCTGTGTGTGCTTTCTGCTGCAACATATTTTTTTCTTTACAACCAGAAGAGAAATCTCATGATGGCAGTACCTTATTATTCCTGGACTTTTCATTTAAATACTATATGCATAGTAAAATAAGCTCCCAAATAAAATTAACAGTATCTCTGAAGATTGAGGGGTAAAATGCATCTGCAAGGTTTTCTGTTTCCACAGTGCTACCAGTGTCTTCTTTCATCTCTTCCTTCTTCCTCCCTAGACTGCAAGCATTTCTCTCAAATAGTCAACAGTCCACTGCAAAAGTTTATTTTTCTCTGAAATGTTATAGATACTGGGAGGATCCGCATTGTCCTTGTATTTAATTTCTTCTTAGCCTTTTCATATGCAAATCCACAAACGAGTCCAGAGAGATCCACATCCTGAGTGCAGTATTATAACAAACTTTCCTGAATAAGACAAGATTATAGGAAAAAAAAAAAAACAAAACAACACAAAAAACCCCAAACAAACCCCTCCCTCACCCTTGTGTTAGAGGAAATGTTCTTAGACCGAGTGAAGAGGAAACCAGGACCTTGCAGTGCACCATGGCCACTCAGCCGAGATACAGGTTAAGCAAAGCCTAAACTTGCAACTCCAGTGAAATATCTGCAGTTCTATGGATCCACAAATGTAAAACAAAAGTTGTCCCATATTTTAGAGAGAAGAAACTGAAATGTAAGGAGCAAAAGAGAGATTTCTTCCAGATGTACTTAGCTGAGAAGCTTTTAATCAGAATTATGCTTTTGAAGTGGACCTCGAAGTCATACCTAGGCTTAATTTGTATCACTGAGGAGGCTTGGAGCTCACAGGATATCCCTTTGGATGAAGCTGAACTTCCTGGTTGACTGTAAGATACAGTTTAGTAACAAACATAATGTGCTCCAGTTACCAACAAGTGTTCAGTCAACAGAACCAAACCAGAACCAGTCTGAAGAACACCCCCCCCACCCCCCCACCCCCCAAAATGTATATAGCATATCAGGTCCTCTGCATCACCTGTTTAATTCTGCACATTGCTTCTCTTGTGTCCACTGCTTCCAACAGTAGGTACAGCCTAGAAAACTGTGCAATATGAGATGTAAGGGTGGATTTTCTAGATTCTAATACCTGCCTAGAATCCCATTCACAGCTATTACTTCTAAGCCCTTCTTCCAAGTATTGCCATGGGATAAAGCCATTCAGAAGTGGCTAAACTTTCACTGTACTTGGACAGAAGGTCCATATTGGCTTGGGTTATTTGTCAGCAGGCTGTATTCTGAGGAGTTTCTATTTGACTATTAACAAACAAACAATGAGCTGTATTGAAATTTAGTTATACTAATGTCGGTTAACTGGTTACTTGAGAAATCTTTCTTGTAGAAAACATTCTTGTTTTATGAATCATTTAGCACATCAGAGGTAACATAAAAATAGGTTTCTGCCATGAGATCAGTGTCTCCTGCATTGAAAATAATGCACAGTTTTGACTACATTTATTTATTTTTGAGATATGTATTCTGCCAGCAGCAGGAACTATTACTCTGTGATACCTTTCAGCTGACAGTCTCCTAATTATCTTTCCTGCAGCACCGTATAGTCTCATTGACATTCTGTAAGAATGTTACTTTTATGGTTTAGTCTCTTCAGATATTGGTGTAACTCAGGCCTGTTTCAGGAAGTCGTGAAGCTTTTTTGATGTGTTTCCCCTTTGCCTTGCCACATTGTCAATGACGTGTTTTCCTTTTTAAATACTCTCTTTGCTGTTACATACCTGTCTGTGCTTTTTTTACTGCCATCAGAATAGGGATACTGTAAAACTGGGAGCACAAGCAGATGAAAAAACTATCTGTTCCTTATCACAGCATTTGCCTGCCTAGGAGAAAGCAGTTCAGAAGATTAGGTAACAATGTGGGAGAACACTGATAAAGTCCCCAGTGAGGAGAAGAGGGAAGCTCAGTAGCAGCTCTGCTGGGAAGAGGACTGAAGTATGCTGGAGTGAGTAGAGTAGCAGCAGGGAAAGCCTTGGTCCTGAGCCGAGTCCTTGCACACTTTAAAAGGCTCGATAGCTGCAGAAATAGGGAGCTCTCCAAGTAAATGCTGCCTGCAACATCTGCCTCTGCATTGTGCAGGAACTTCTCCTTGGCAAAGCACACACAGCCTTACAGAGCCTAAAGTTAGATTGGGGTTTCTTAGTCCTGTGCTTTGCATCTCTACCTGTAGTTTCCTCCCGTGGAAGAGGTGAGCTGTGTGAGTGCAGGTCTGTATATATGGATGAAGCAGTTGCTGACCAGATATAGCCTGAGTAAAATTTTGCTGAAAACATGTCTTTTGGCAACATCCTCCCTCTAAAGATTTTTCACAGTAAATTTTGCTGATCCATATCTGGCTCCCTTGTCTTGCGTAGGTTCTGGGATGGCAATTGCTAACGGCAAGTTTCATTTAGCTCAATATGTAGGAACCTAAGATTTTTAAAAGGGAAAATATGAGTTCTGCTTTCACAGGGAGTATTAGAGCTTGCAGTACCATTGGTGGGGTAGGCATGTTCGTTTAAAGAGTGCTATATCTTATTCTGCAGCCTGGGGGAACTGAAAAGGAGTGGTGAGGAGGTGTGGAAACAGAGATTTGGCACCATGATTTTACTTGCATTTTGCTTTACATACTCTTGATTGTTTCCCCTTCCTGTTACAATTCTCTTTTTAGATTCTGCAGTGTGGGTCTGATGTGATTATGGTTTCCTTAAGGATTCCCCATCTCCTTTTGGCTACAGTGTTTGTTGCTTACTGCTCAAAGAGAGAGTGGAAATGCTTCTATGCATCCTCAGAATTTCTGGAGGCACTGCTTTGACTCTTAAATGGCTTGTCCTAAAGCCAGTTGCCACCGGGCATTGTCAGATTATTATAATTCGAAGGTACAAACTCAAGCTTTTTAGCACTTGCTAAACACTTGCCTTGTACTGTAGAGATTACCCTAACATAATATAAAACTACTGAAAGTTCTTCCTTTGCTTTCACTAAATTATTGAATTAATAACACCACGTTTCAGGGAAAAAAATGAGTAAATAGTGAGATCTACATGCCTACCATACAGGGAAGTTTCATGTGTAGAGACGTGAAACATTCTCCAAATACTATTAAAAGCATTTTACTTAAGGTCCCATATACTTTTGATGTAATCTAAGAGCTGATGTTGATTGGTACATAAGCCAGTTTGAGCTTTGGGACAATACCTGTGCGTGTTCCCTTTTGGTCATTTTTGGATGATTGCAGCCTCAAAAGTTAAAAAGCTTTCTGAAAGCTAGTTAAAAAACCCCCAAATAAAAACAACAACAAAAAAACCCACCAACCATAAAATATGATTTATACATTGCATAGATAAGGAGGAAATAAAAGGCCTAGGAGAGAGTTTATGAGTTGTTGATGACTACTGGTAAATAACTGCAGTTCTACAACTTAACCAGTTTTCCCTCTGAACTAACATTTGAGCTGAATATCTTTTGATTCTGGAGATCTGTATCTCTCATTCGAGCTGTGAAAACACCAAATCAAGTACTGGAGGGCTTATCTTCTTGTTCCAGTCTCCAAGAAAATTTATGCTGTGTTAGCTAAGCTTTTGCTTCGTACTCTTTTTCAAAAGCAAAATTGTAAAGTATTGTTTGTAGTGTATTTTTTTTTAAAATAGTAAAGATGAATAAAGATGTCACTTCCGAGCCCAAGTTGCAGAGCTGAACACAGGAGCATTTGCTGCATATGTTGCTGCCACACCTTTGGCCTGTGTAAGCAGCAAAAGGCTGTGTTTAGTGTAGCAGCTATGGGGCTTAAAGGCTGGGGTAGGGACCCTCCATACTGAGGTGGCACACTTTCCCAAGAGTTTCCAGTGACCATCTCTGAAAGGAAAGAATGTGACTTTTGAGGAGGTTTTAAGTCAAAGCCCCCTGTTTGTGTGTATTTTGAGTTGGAGCCTGCAGAATTCAGATCTTGGTTCCCTTTAGTGTGGATGTCTTACACTTTTTGGTAGTCATTAACACTCAACAGAAAGGGAAGCAACTGCTGAGTGGCACAAGACAGTGCCAGAGCCTCTCTTATTATTCTAATTTGAGAGACTGTCTGTGAGCAGGCACATTTGGAAAACATTTAGAGAGAAGTAGTAAATCATAAATGTTGCCAATACAAGTTGTTGTCACAGTGTGTAATCCAAAGAAATGGATGATAGCTTTTCTTTTTAGCAAAGTAGGCAGGTATTAGTTGGGTTACACTTACCATGGGTGAGTGGACTGGGGAAATGATTTTTAGCACAGGTCCTCCAGGGACAGGGCCCTTGATTCAAATAAGCACCTATGGAAATGGTGGTAATAAATTACCACCTATAGAAATGGTGGTAATAGAGCAAAGAATGGTCAGGATGGGGTGGCAGACAGAAGGCTGGCACTGTGATTTTAGAGTTACTTGGTGCCAGTGCAGAAGCCTGCTGGTGTGGCTAGCAGCAGAAAGAAAATGAGACAGCAAGGAAAAGGGTAAGAACCAAACAGAAAAGAAGTTGGATGGAAAGTCTGGCAAAGGAAGAAAGCAGGGATGCATTTTCAGGAAGGGTATGGCAGGACAGCAGCAGTGAGGAGGGAAGAGGGCTGAAAAGTGTAGCAAGTCCTCTTGAGTTTATTGTTTGAGACTTTTTTGTCTTGTTTTGTATTTGCATTGCATGTCCTTCATTTTTGGTGAGTCACTTAGAAAGGACTTCATTACACTGAGCCTTTTGTGTTCTTTGGTTTAGTATTTTTAACCTCTCTCCATCTCTACCTCATTTTCTTTTTTCACTAAGTAGTCCTCCACCTGCTCCTTGTAGTGTTCCTTTAGTTCATGTGACAATCCTGAACTCTAAGGAGGGATAAATCCCCAAAGCAGAGAACATAAATGTAGTAATTCATCTTACAGATCTTGACCTGGTTTCTGTAGTACAACAATGAAACTCTACCAGTTTCCAAGACTGGTAGTTGTTTCTAGCATGACTCTACTACATGCTAGTGGAAGTGGACCAGCCAGTGGAATTGTACTGTCCAAGTCTTGCCCATTTGTTTTACAGCTTTTTAGTAGAAACAGAAATTCACAGTAATCAACCAAAAAGTAGAGAAGTAAAAATCTGTAACTCTGACATCCCAGTGGTGATTCAGCTGTCGAGCTCACACCTGTTGGCAGAAGCAGGTGGCCAAAGGCCGATAGGTGATCTTTATTGCAGATTTGTGAATTAATTTGAGTGGCCTGTGGGATGTGAAGCACCAGGATAAGACTGTAGATCAAGGATGGAATGCGGATGATTTAGGCTATTTTCTATTGCTTTGTAAAAGCTTTGCTTTGCATGACTGTTTCTTCCCATTATATATGACATTTATTGTGGAGGAGGAGAGAGCTTCTTATCCTACCCTGACAACAGACAAATGTATGGATATTTATTCTAAGCTATTTGATCTGAAGTGCATTTCAAATGTGAACAGGACAGTCTATATGAAGAGAAGGCAAAGGTAACAGCACCTTCAGTTCATGGATGTTAATGTTTAACCTTAATGCTTCTTAAGTGAGGATCAGGTGAAAGGAGAAAGGTCTAAGAGAATAAGATAGAGATGCTGAAGATGGAGTGTGCTATAAAGAGGGAAGCAGATGAGTTTCATGGTCCCCCTGGCCTTGTGTTGAGGGCAGCCTGGCATTTATAGTCAAGACTTTGTCTTCAATAAGCTAGATGACAAATAGATTTTCTAAAACAAAACAAAGTTCATCTTAGCAAGATNACTCCCACACACTGGATTTTACTCCTATTGAGATGATGTAAGATGGTATGAAATACAACATCATTGGCTAGAAGAAGTCAGCTGCTCGCTAGCCCAGCCCAGTTGAAGGCAGCTGACAATTTCAGGCCCAAATCTGAATTCCCAGGCCCAAACTTAGGCCCATCAGCCAAACCCATGACACCTGGCTCCCTTGAAGAAAAGTTTTCTTTCCTTTTCTTTTTCTTTTTAAGCCTCTTGAGTGAATGGAGACCAAAAAGCTGCTGTGACCTATAGGCTCAGTTTGTATCAGAGAAGCCAACAGGTAGAGCCTAAAGATACTGCACCTGAAGGTAGAGGTGCTCAAGGAATCAATATAAATTTGAGGCCTATAAGCAAGAATCTCTGGCAGGGATCTACACTTTTAGATTTTTTTTTATTGAAGTAATTTTGTTAGTGATGCTTTTCAATGGGCCTCTGAATGACTATATTTAGTGAATACATTGTTGGGATTGTTTTTCTTTTTTAGTTTTAAATGACATCTCTATAATAGCATCCTCATCTAGCATCAAGGATTCCAGATGCCAGTCTAATATACGGCCGAAATTTTACTCATTAATAAGCATCTCATCAAGTGGCATCAAGTTCAAATATTAAACCATAATGACAGAAGTCATGGTTAGACACTGTGCTGTCTTAGCACAGCCAGTGCAGCTGCTAAGGCCTTTAGCAATGTAGAAAAGTCTGTCTTCTAAGTGCTGCATTCTCTGGGAGGCTCTCTAAATTGAGGAGAAAAAAAAATTTTATTTGAACACTTAGTACTTAACAGTTTATCACTCAAGAGATAAGCTACACTCATGCTACAGAGAAGTGTCGTATTGCTTGCTTGCACTGTTGTCTGCATCCAGCTTTTGATTTGTGTTTCAGGCTTGGATTATACTCGTTTGGGGAGCAGTATTGTAATTTTGATCTGTGACTGCAGAGTCCTTAGTACAGTGGAAACCTGGTCCTCACTGTGGGTCCTAGTTGCTACTTCAATATTGGTGAAAGGACCAGTGCAGAGAAATATAAGAATGGATGAGGAGGATCAGGAAAGACTTGATGTGGCACTTAGTGCCATGGTCTTGTTGACAAGGGTGTGTTAGGTCATGAGTTGGACTCGATGGTCTCAGAGGTCTTTTCCAGCCCAGTTGATTCTGTGATTTCTGGGGTACATGGGAAAGAATTCCAATATTGAATTTCTAGATTTCAATGAACTTCTTTACTGTTTCCTTTTTTAAATTCTTATGGCAAACAAATGTCTAAAATGTTCCCCAATGCAGCAAGAAGCAAGCTTATTTTGGGGGGTTCTACGTATTTACAGTTGAATCTCAGATTGATGGGAAGTGCAAGTTCTAAGCATATCTGTAAAACAGTAACTGTTAAAACATTAAAAAAACCCCTTCTGCTTCCAAATATTTTAGAAGTTCTTTTAGGAAAAAACACTTCTAAAACATACTTCTATGACTATGTGGACATCTGCTTCATTTCTTCTCTGATTTTATGTAAATCCTTTAAAACTAATAAATAACATATGAGAACTAAAAACGCTCATGATTTATAAATGAAAAGTCTGTTCATTTTTGTCATAATGCAGCAGGTTGGTGTCAGAACAGTTCATAATTCAGTGATCTCTTAATATATTCAAACTTTTTTTTACAAGACTATTAGTTGTGAATATTTTTTGAAGTACTTTTGAAATGGCTGAGTTTAAAGAATCAAGAGAGTATCTCAGATACATTCACAATAACATAAGGATTACACTGGTGAAATTTCTGGTTATTTTGACATTCCAAAATGAATATACCATGTTGATGTTTGGGAGGGTTTTTGTTTAGTTTCTGGGTTTTGGGTTTCTGTTTTTTAAATATAAGTAAGTTTCAGTGAACTTGAACACAAATTCCATCCATTTCTCTAGACTTATTTTAATAAATAGTTGGTCAGGAATAATATATGTGTTACATGGCTCCTTTTTTATTTTGTTTTGACAGTTTTGCAGTCCATAATTATGATAGATATACAGTTGCTGAAGAATAACCCTGTGTAGGTTTATTTTTTGCTTCAGACTAATTTCTGAGTCAAATATTCAAATTTTATATTGATTAAAAATCTTAGGTTTGAAATAGCAGACTTCTTAGTAGCCAAAAATTATTAAAGGAAAAGTTTTTTCTGAGGTACAGCACCGATACAAATAGCCACAGAATTCACTTGATAGAAAGAACACATTTTATAAACATTTGTGTTTTGACCACTAGGCTGTGAAATATAGCAATAAGACCAGCAAGTTTTATTATGTAATTTTATCTATCTAATTCCGTATTCACATAAAAAACCCCCAACATTTATTCCTTCTTAAAATTATAGCATACATTTTTCCTTACAGATGAGCAAACAATATATAAAACTAATGTTCTCAAAAATTATAAACATTTGCATGAGTAAAGAATAAAGCACTCTAAAATGTGTAGTTGCAAACATTCATGTTTTATTAATTTGACCAAAGATTTATATTATTCTTCTTCTGTGGCTCTTAAAATTTGTTATCAATCAGATAGTCAGTTTTTGTTGCTCACTGTGCAGCCTTTTTGATGTTTAACCTACCCTGTCATCTGCAAAAGATATTCCCCAATTTGTGTTGCACTTCACAGGCCATACATCATATTAGTTTTTTGCCATGAAACCAGTGTTTTGTTGTTTCTTCCATGTGGGCTGAGGCAGCTCTTCAGCTACTATAAACTGTTACAGCTCTAGCAAAGCTGGAAGATCTTTCTCACTAAGTCTTTATATTTTAAACAGGGATCTGGTTTATGTAGCAAGTTTAACTAGCATCACATATCCTGACCTGCATGTTTGCTTTTACAAACATGGAACAGCAAATGAAAGCTACCTTCCTTTTTTGAAACCAAAATTAATTTTTTTTGTTTATAAAACGGTCTCTCTTTTGCCATGCAATGCTTTTATTTTTCAGCAAACGTTTCCTCAGAAGCTCATTTGAAATAATAATTCTAAAAATGTTAAGGTACTTTAAATCACCAAACTTGAATCATCAGTTTAATCCTGAACCTCTTAGGTGAGATAAAATTGAGAGCACAGCAGACCTTGTTCGTTATGCTGGTTCCCAGGAAACTGGCTGGTTTGGCTGCTGAATTTAGCTGGCTGGTGTGTGCATATGACCACTTCTTGGCAGACATTCAGATCTGGTAGGATTTCTGTAGTTGTTATCCAAAGGGGAAGAAACAAGTGTTTTGAACCCACAAGGACCTCAGTTTTATTTTGGAATCAGAATAACAATTTCTTCATGGGCACAAATTGCATACATATGAAAACCAAGGGCCTTTTCCTGTAAATACATAGGCATTAAGATATGAATCTTACATTAACAGGATTTTTATCTTTCTCAAACTTTCTGCTATGCGCAGCACTGTAAGCCATTGTACAGTAAGAATGAATAATCACATTTTTAAATGGCTGATCCTTAGGCTGATAAGACTATTAAAAATCATCACTCAAACTTTTTTTTTTTTTGTCGGTACTCATCAAGACAATAGAGTTTCCAAGTCTTATATCAAGGGAAATGATAATCTCCCTTTCTTGTGATATCTGGCATGATGATGTTTCATGTAGAACTATAGAAGGGAAATACCCTAGACAGGTTTTCATTCCAGAGATTTCATTAATGATCAAACGCTTTAAGTGACATGTAGTACCTTGAAGGATTACAGCCAATATATAGTTCTAAATAAATCAGTCCTAAGGCTTGACCCTAGTATATAATGTATGATTAACCTTTATTGTCATCAAACCATACAATGGCAGTTCAAAACTCATTGATACTGGGTTTTATTTTAGATGAACCAAAATGCTGGATCACAATTGTATATGCTGCCTTGATTTATCCTCAGTTATCTCCTATTTGTATTTCATCTAATTGGTTCCAACTGTGAATGTTTCTGAGAGAGAGGGGTACTGCCCATGAAGTCTTTTATTGTATAGGGTTCAAAGGGACAATGATTAAAGATGAACTGGTTTATGTTCCCTTGGCTTTGAAATGCTGCACTTTGAAATAGTGCTGCACCTCATGTCTTTGTCAAATACGGTCTGAAGCAAAATTTTAGTAAAACAGTTTCAGCTGTTTATGCTTATTTGTGATTACACATTCTTTATAAAGTTTCACTGAAAAAACCTGGTTCATTGAAAATAAGATGACATATGTTAGTAGAGGTCAGGAACCTTATTTAACCTATAATTCTGTTTTAAGGCTACTATTGAGATTACTTTATTTCAACTTTGTTTGTAAGGAAACTGAAGTCTGATAACTTTTGATAAGTCACTGATAACAACACAACAATAAAAACAAGAAAAAACTCAACCCAACAAAAAGCTCCACCCCTGTATCTCTCCCTAGTGGGCTTATATAGAGCAGTTTCAAAATATTTTATTGTAACTCAAATTAAAAAATAAATTAGGTCATTCTGTTCACATTTTGCTATATAAAAACTTTAAAAAACCATGGTACGACTTAAAATAATCTCCACAGACCTATTCCTTTACACAATTATTTTCATTAGATTACCTTTTTACACTGAGAAAGTATCCTTTAACTGAAAAACATTTTGTTTGTATACTACATATAGTCTGGATTGTTGAAAAATTTCTGTCCTTAATAGCTTATACAAAATGACTCATGGTGCAAATTGGTATTCACAAGTACTTATGTGCATTAATTTATATTTTTTCCTTTGTACAGGCAACTACAGATTAGATTTATAGGTAGTAATGCAATGCCTTTTTTTTCTTGAAATCAAGATTCCAACATATTTTATTTCAAATTCTGTATGGATTTCAAACTATTGCCATCAGGATGATGGTTTGGGCGTTTTGTGGAGGAGGGTTTTTGGAGTGACCTTAAAACACTCATTTCACGACAGGATTGTCTCTCAGAGTATGGTTTTGATTGAGTACAATACGCAGAAAAAAGACAAAGCAAGTTTTCAGGAGTTTTATGAAAACTAGTATTTTTCCCAAGCATTAAAAACAGCACATGAAAATCTGTAGGGCTAAGTTCTTATGTGGGGTTTTTAACCTATTTTAAGGGGGAAAAAAGTGGAGCAGAATACAAAAAAAAAAAGGCAATTTTCTCCTTGAAGATGGTTTTGATACTGTCAAATAACTTTTCATTAGAAGATGAAAATGTCATTTTCTTCAACAGCTGTGTTTGGATTAAAGTCTGAAATTTCAATTTTGTCAAGGAGGAAATTTTTTTGAGAAAAAAAAAATTCAACTGACTGTAATATATAATATATGCAGGATATATATAGGTACACATGCAGGAATACAGAGCCAGCATCTCTGCTGGTGTAGAACATCTAAGTGTCTCTGAAGTCACAACTTGCCTAACTAACATCAGCTGTGAATCTCACCTAAGAAAGAATTTTTGCTGATCTCATATTCACCTCTCTGTGGAATGCTGATTTCTGAGCAACATGACTCTGACATAAAAAAGCATAAATAGAGTAGTATAGGGAACTACAGAGCTAATCTTCTGAACACCAGAACACATCAGTGTCAAGAAACAGAAGTATGGCTGTAACAGTTCTTAGTAATGTAGTCTTGAAGGGAGAGTCAAGCTTGTCTGTAGGAAGGCTACTAAAATTCTCTTCAGGTCTTCAGGAAAATTGTGTTTGCTATTTAATTCTTTAAGACTAAGACTACTTAAAATGATAATGAATTTTTCAGGTCTCAGAGCCTTCAGTGTCCTGGTTATTGACCAGCGTGGCAGGTCTGTTTGAGTGAGCAATTCCAGAGATGTCTTTTCTAGGTGGTACTCATTTTACTTCTAAAGCTTTTAACAATTACATATGTAAAAGATACCTCTACAGCACAGTAATAGTAAATGCAGTATTTTCAGGCAAGCGCACCAAATTCAGCTATGCTGATGACTCTGAACTTCCATATTTGTATGAAAGCTCCCTATTGCTGTTTATTGGTACCCAAATTTCTAATTTTGATGTGTTTTAGTATCTAACTGCACATTTCTATGTAGCAGCCTTTCAGAATTATACTGAACAACGCTGTTAAGCAGTACTACACAAGAAATGTAGTGAGCAATATGTCAGAACCTTACTTGATTCATTTTCTAGTTGCATTGCGGAATACACCATTTTGCCAAGTGCAACTCACATGTTTGTATTTCACTTTCTTTGGTATGCTCTGGGCTTTCTACAGCTGTTTTCAAAACTTCCATTAAAGCATATCCTTCAGTAAGGATTGTAGAATTTAAAGATGATGAAGAGGGTCATCGGACAGGGAGCAGCTACTCTTGTTTTGCAGTGGTTGCTCAAGTGATGATAGAATCTTATAATTTGTCTGAGAGAACTCTCACTATATCTATGCTTAATTAAAGGGGGGCAGGGGGAAATTTATGAGTATGTAATTTCATGTGGATGGAGTTGAACTGAATGTGTGTAATATTTGAAGAGCTCCCCCACTAAACTACCAGAAAATACATGTATCAATCCCTGATTGCTTATGCTGATCTTTGTAAAGTACGACACTTGCTTCGACTTACAATTTGTTTCTAGAGAGGAAATTAATTGTGACTAAGGAAGTCCTTGCTATAACATTTGGAGGTGCATTTCTTGCACTTCTTTGTGAATTATCAAATTCAGAGCAATGGATTTACAGAAGATTTGTGTGCTTCATCAAAAATCAGAATCAGGCCTCAAGGCTTTTTGTCCTGCAGACCTATATTCTTCATCTTTCCTGAGTTATAGAACCAGCTTTACTTTGTTGCAAAGCTCAAAAGTAGCAGTGATTCTCCAATATCTAACTTGGTTATCTGAGTTAAAAGTGGAGATACTTCCAGCAAGAAGTTATCAATGCCTCTATGGAGCATTTAGGTATTGAAATCTTTGAAAACTTCTGCTACACGTTGCTTAGAATGGTTTAGGATAGAATTACAGGAAGGACAAATCTCAGTGTTAAGCCCATTTTTTGTTCTGCTTTTGTATGGAAAGGTAAACTGAAGACCAAACCGGTCTGGTTGAGGACCTCTGAATCCTCTTTTGTTAATTTTGTTCTCTCAGATTTGAAACATCACTCCGTCTCCTTGCAAGGTGCCCAAGGCAGGTGGCCATCCTTCCTGTCTGAATGGTGACGGGCTTTCTCCAGGCTGGCGAGAATGTTGTTCCACAGGACCATCCAGTCAAGGAGGACACGCGAAGGGACCTTCCACCATTCTCTTCTAAGACAAAGCTTAGCAAGTAACTACAACAGAATGCAAGTTTGGTCAATTTAAGAATTCAGCAGAGAGGCTTCTACTGTACCTAGCAGATCGGAACTTGAGCTCATGGTAACATTGCACAAAGCTGTGATAAATGAAAGTGATTGGCAAGGCTAATAAAACAATGCCACTAACCACACAAATTCCTCCAAGAATCCTTCCTGGTACAGTGATGGGACACATGTCACCATAACCAACTGTGGTCATTGAGATGATCACCCACCAACAAGCAGCAGGAATGCTGGCATAATCCTTATTCTTTGTTCCCAAGTCCAGCCCATTTTCAAGAAGCTGGGAAAGTGCACTGAAAATTGCCATAGCAACACAGATAAAGACAAGTAGCATCACCATCTCTCTGTAACAACGCTTCAGAGTCAGACCAAGTGTTTGAAGGCCAATGAAATGACGGGCCAGCTTAATCACCCAAAAAATCCTCATCATTCTTAAGACCCTCAAGGTGACTCCAGCCCTCTGAAGCTGTGAATTTTCCCCTGTGAAAACTGTCATTAGAACAGAGATGTAGTAAGGAGTAATTGCCAGCAAATCAATGATGTTGAGAGGTCTTCTGACAAACTCACACTTGTTTTTGGAGACGATGAACCTCACAATGCATTCTGCAGTGAACCAGCCTATGCAGATAGCTTCAATTATCCTGTCAAAAGAAACAAAGTACAGTATTTATGCTTTGTGCAAAGGGCTTCAGTGGATGTTTGTTCACAGATATTACCAAATTGACACTTAGACTTTCACAGACAACAAACGGAAAGTCACACTATTCTTATCCTGTGCATGTGGTGCTGAATTTCAGCAATTAATCTGAGGATCTAGTGAGAGTTTAAACTGCTAATTGCTAAGAACTCACTCAATGATTTTTTTCTTTGAATTAGAGATTGCTACTAGTCATAGTACTGGGCAAATATGTCTATAAAAACTGGAACCCTACAGGAAATGGTAGGCCACCAATGCCAGTGTATAACATTATCTAGAATACCTGGGTTTGGGGTTCTTTTTGTTATTCAGTTTTGGGCGACTTTGTTCATTTTTGTTTGTCTGTTTAAATCTGTGAGGCCTGATCCATGTGGGAATGGCAAGGGCTGTAGGTCAGTGACCTAACTGGTTGTGAACAGCAACATATAGAACCAGACTGCTAAACTAAAATGAAAGGGCAGATGGAGTATGCAGAAATCAGTTTTTGCATTGGGTAATTCATGCAAATTAGTTCTTCAGGAGCCAACCTAAACCGGTCTATCTGATCTGCATCCCAAACAGGGGCTTATAGAATTATATTCAGAACTTCATAGGCATTGCCACTAAATACATATGATTTTTATTTTTCATCACTGGATACACTAAGTAGTAAGTTTATGTCCTCTCCTTTACCACAATACTCTGCATTATTGTTTCTTTTTTTTCTTTTGCTTTAAATGTAACTCCACTTAAACTATATTGCAGCAAAAATGTCAAGGTAACCAAATGCTAAGGTAATAGGCAAGATCATCTTCTTGCCAAACACAGAAGAAATCCTGGAAGGGGATTCCAGTATGTTTTTAAATAATTTCAAGTCCCAGCGTATCAAATGAGACTTAAAACCAACTTGAAACCAGTGGAAGTTAGAAACAAGATAAAATTGTCACTCAAAGATTATTTGTTGTGCATGTAGCCGCAGATCTTAAGATTTCAGACTGTGCTCACTTTTTTAAATCCATGAGGGAATAGGAGCTGATCTTTCCCTCATTCCTCTGTTTATCTTTTTCATCAACAGTTTGAGCAAAAGAAAAACACCACCACACGCCTTCTCATACAAACAGGTCTGAAACTAAACTGGTGTGAGATTGGAGATTTGAAAATACTACTAGAAAATACAACCAGGGGTTTTTTGCTATTGCAAAGACCATAACAAGGTAGTGTCTGTTGAAACATAATGATTTCAAAGTGATAATCCAACTGCCATTTCAAAGCTAAGCTTTTGCTTCCTTAACACATCTGCATAACTTTTTACCAGTATTGAAATCTGTTGTTATTATTAAGAGAGTGGCCTGTTAGAAGGACATTATTCTCCTCTAACTGATGTAATTATAGAGTCTATAAACTTAACTTTTCCATAGAAGTTTCATCCATTAAAATTTTATTTATTTTTTATTAATTTAATTTTGTTAATTCATTCTTAGTTTTAAGCTAAATTTGGTAGAAACACTAACAGTCAGTTGATGTAATGACATAAAATACACTATAATTCAAGTAGCAGCATATTTAAATTAATATGTTAATTACTTATAAAAATATTTATTCACATAAATTCAGACCTTGTGTTCTTTTTTTTTTTCATGAATAACAATGAAAGTTCTGTAAACAAGTGGTCTTTCTTCATAAAGGGCTTATAAGACTTTAGTTCATGTTAGTACTTTTTGCTGGAAAGACTTTTGAATTTCAAAACCAGTTTGCTCTTAAGAATTAGATGTTCTCTTAAAAAATAAGCTTTTGAAAGCTTCTATTATGTTGGGAGAAAAAAAATCAAGGTAAAAAGGTTAATGAGTAAGTTTCCTTGAATCCTTTCTACATATGATGAGGAAATACCTAGGACTTTCCCCTGAAAAATCAAACAGCAAGATCATGGTAATGGACACATTGATGAAGTCTGAATGTACTTACATGTTGGCTAGTTGAGATCTCATGTAATGATTACAACAAAAATTGTCTCTTGATAGAAAGTTGCAGCTAGGAATATTGAACAATTCTAACAGATTATTTCATTGCATTTTATGAGATTTCTCTGGTAGGGATGCCTGTATCCTATGAGATGAAGCATTGAAATGAAAAAGAAATTTGCATTTACACAGTTTAAAGCTTTTTCACTCAGTATTTCCTCCTGATGCACTGATAATGTTGGAAGTGTGACTCCTCCATTTTGTCACATGTTAGACATGTTATCTCTGGATTGAGCTTTAAGGAAGTTAGGTCCTGATTATTGTGATACAGGAGACATTTTCTTTGTGAATCAGCATTGATTCAGTGGTTCTGAGTAACTTTGGGGAATAGTTGTACAAGTAAAAATGCATGAAATATGATCAATCCATTGTTTTACTCCAGCAGTCCTAGCACAAGAAATGCTGTAAATCAGTAATACTTGCATAGGAAGGACTGAAGAAGCATTTTATTGTAGAATGGATTTGAACAGATAAAAGGAATGTCACTGATGAAAAATGACACAGCAAGATCAAGACAGTGGGATGTATGTTAATGCCACTGTTACATCTTGCACTGCCATTTCCCCATTTTGCATCCATCCCTCTTTCTCCTGGTTAGGGAGAAGACAATGAAGAAGGGTGTCCCTTATTTTTTTCTTTCCTCTACTTGCTTTTTAGCCATCAGTGAAACCTTTT
This sequence comes from Sakesphorus luctuosus, assembly GCA_013396695.1. Taxonomy (NCBI): domain Eukaryota; kingdom Metazoa; phylum Chordata; class Aves; order Passeriformes; family Thamnophilidae; genus Sakesphorus; species Sakesphorus luctuosus. Next base: position 29,473 of record VWZD01004068.1, on the reverse strand, counting down.
CCATTTTTCCTCTCTTGTTACTCCTTTTGGCTGTGTAGATGGATTTTAGTAGTGCTGGTGGATCACATAAAAGTGCATGCTTTGGTGAGAAAAACTAGAAACCTCTAGCTTGTTGGGAACTCTGGATGTTACATACTACATTTCCACTTTCAGATCAAGTCTCCCTCTTCCTCTCCTTGCAATGACTTATTTTTATAGCTAACCTTATTAGCTGGTAAATAACATCTAATAAGAAAAGCAAATGTAACAGTTAGCCTTCAAGAGAATGTAACTGAGTTTGAAGTTAAAGCCAAATAAAAGGCATGTAATAATAATAATAATAATAATAATGGCCAATCTTCGCGAACGCAGATTTGGGAAGGGCTCTCCCCACGTGGCTGTGCCCTTCCAGCCTGTGCAGTGGATTTTTTAGGTGAGGCACAGCGTGCGCAGAACTGGCCCCACCATTTAAGTCCTAAGGTTCATTTGCCACGGCCGATCAAGCTTGGACAGTGACACTGAGGTCCTTAGGACTATTTACAGCACCCAGTACTAACAGGGGCTGACCCTGCTGAGCATCCGAGATCTGACGGGATCGGATGGCAGGGGGGCATTTAACTGCCTGGGCGGTCTGTACACTGAGACTCGAACTCGTGACCTAGGAGCCGGAGTTGGGAGTACACTCCACTATGCCACAGGACCGCCATTCAAAAGGCATGTACACATAAGACTAAAGTACCTGTATTTTTTGTAATCAATTCTTAAAATATTTTCTGCATATACACAGTGCAGCCTGCTTTTGTTGCCTAGGCTTGGAATAATGCTGCATTAAAACCTGTAATTATATATTAAATAGTGACTTTATTTGGTAAAATGTATTACCTATAAATGTCCATCATAGTTTTTGCCTGTTTTTTTCCCCATCAATTCAGTTTTAAAATAGCTGATACTCAAAGAGGAGAGGGGGAATTAAAAACAAACTCATTAAGTGTTTCCTTGAAGATTCCCCACAAAATTTGTAAATAATCAGAGAAAATACTAAGTCCTAGATTTTATTCAGTTACAGACTTTCTGCTCAAACTTACTGTTCATTGTCCCAGACCTAAGTACATCAAAGAGAGCTTTTCTCCTAAAATTTTAAGCCGCTTGGTACTTAACAGTCTTTCAAGATTGCTCTAATGAGTCTTTTGTCCATAAATGGAAAATCAAGCCTTTGCAAGCCTTATTCCTACTGTAATCCCACCACTGTTCAATTTTCTGTTGCATGTGATAACTTTCTCTCAGAATAAGCTATTTTATGTACAATCAGTTAAACCACTTCTGAAATTTTTTTGCAATCACTAACAAGACTAGTTGGTACTACTAAAAAAACTCCAATCACATTGTGACTATCTTAGTATGTCTCAGCTTAGCAATATTCTTTGCCCCAGCATGCCAATTTGTATACTTTCAACATCCTCTGGTGAGTTAGTTGAAATCGAGCCAAAATATTCCTTAGTGGCACTACTATCTATTAAACTTTTAAATAAAACATACACATCAACAGGACACATGAGGAAAACAGCTGATATGATTTAAGACAGTATATGACAGGATTAAAGATTAAAGTCTGCCAGCACTCATTTGTTAAACTGTTGTGAAAGCCTATTTCCATGTAAAGCACATTAAACCTGAAAAACATCCAAGCAGTAGCCAGAATGATCAAATTCCTGCACAGGAAGGCTCCTAGGTAATTTCAGCAAGTGGTAAGGTTTTTTAATTCTTTTGAAATCAACAGGGTTTCCTTCTCACTACAAGTTGTGGAGTAAAGGCCACAGAACAGCAGTTTTCCTGCATTAAAAACCTTGCTGATTTTTTTCCCCATTTTGTCTCTGCTTTGATAGCAATAATATGTCTTGATGCATTAAACTCTGCTGCCTTATGTGGGAGGCTGAAATGACCCATCACTCCCCAGGGAAGGGGCAAATGCCTTTCACAGCTCGAAGGGGATACTGGGATATAAACATCTTGCGCCCTGAGGTTCTCAGCATCTTTTCCATATAATGTTGCACATGACTGGCACCTAGCCCTGGTGAGTTTAAGGTTCTCCTGTGGCCAGACAGTGATATACAACTGTTCACTGTGTTCACTCTTTTTGAAAAACTTGTAAATTCAATAGAAGAATTCAAGTTGGTGTTTTTAACTTAGGTCTGTAGTTCCATTCTTTATCTTTAGCTGACGGTTTTAACTTGGCAAAAATGTGGTGTTCAGGTTAGAGCTTACAAAAGGAAAGGAGATCTTACTGTTTTTTTGAATAGATGTTTGATCTTACTGGTTTTTTGAACATGAACATTTAGGTGTTCTGAAATTCCACCACCATAAAGGAAAAATGAATTTTGTGTGTCTAAAATTCAAATGCAGCTCTTTAGGCTGATATTTTGCAGAGATGAAAAGAAAGCCCATCAGCATCTGATGAGCGATGCTGTTTGGGGAAGTTATTGTGTTTATTTGCTTTTGCTTAAGAACACAGCAACCATCGTATAGGCTTGGTAACTCAGTGATTATTTCAGTACAAACTTAATAATAATTATTAGGTGGAAAGGGGGCAAGAGTCTCTTCTTAATGCTAACAGGCTACTGGTAGTTAGAAAAGTAGTTTTAAGGCAGATAGATAGAACTGTGCTGGCAGTAAGTCAAGCAGCTTCAAATGATTTCCTATTACAGGCTTGAGAAGCTCTTCCTAAAAGATTACACTTACAATCAGTGTGTGGACGGGTCCCTGAGCAGAGACTCACAGTATGCATCTGTTGGCACAGTTCAGAGGAGAGCAAAGATGACTTGAAATTGCCAGAAGCAACAGAAGGGGAGACAGGCATTCCTGCTGTCTGCTCCTAAACTCTGCAAATCTTATGCAAATCTTTAGCTATGGTAAGTAAAACTTGCCATGGCAGGGAAGGGAGCAAAAATCTTAAAATGAAATAAATTTAATAACTCATCTGTCATCCTGAGAATAGGCCTGAGGAAGGCAATCCCTCTGCAATCAGAGAATTATATTGTCAGTGTCTGTAATATCTGTGAATTTCCGAGGTCAGATTCCCTATTCCTCTCTCCTTAAAGCTCACTCGTGGAGTTCTCTGTTGCCCTTTAAAGGGTGTTATTCCAAAGGATCAAAAATAGCCATATGCTGTCCACCCTTTGAGAGCGTGGTCACCATGCAAAGGCATAACAACATAATGTTTCTGAGAAAAGTTTGGTGGACTCAATTCCTCTTCTGCTGGAGAGGTGTTCATACAAGGAAAACAAACACAGCTGGTATTAGCTGGCAACCACAGTAACCCTCACTGTAAGCCTCATTAAAGAGGCTGATTTTATGAATGACAGAACTTGTTGGGATGATGTCCAGGTAAGCTGAGACACACTGCTAGCAAAGTGCTTTCACTACAGCTGCCCAAAGCAGTTCTCGGAATGGTTACCACAGGAATCAGACCCAGAAATTATCCATGTGGCACCTTTCTGAACTGTAACATATCGAGGTAAGGACAGGGGTTTATTAGCAAGAATGAGAGAGACTAAAAATATTAGTTGCTGAATTTTATGAGGTGGTCCTCACCTCACCGGCTTATGCTGAGTTGAATAATTGATTACATCCAAATATACAGCCTAAGGATTTCGAGATTAGACCATCCAATTTTCACTCCTAAAACTTTTCAAAATAGATTTTTTTGAATAATGTAAAGTCTTCATACTAGTAATTACAGTGCCATGTAATCACTTGAGTACAGCATTAATGTCACAATTTCTCTGGGGAAAAAATGTAAATTATTGTATTACTGTTAGATAGAATTTCTTTATTTCGATAAGGAACATTTGTTAATAAACAAAAGACATAATTTGGCTTCAAACTTTTAAATGTATCAGAAACTACTGGACAGGTTTTTTCAAAATTCTTCTTACCTGAGATGGACAATATTGCCAAAGTGTGCAAACCCCAGACACTCCTATGTGATTTTTGTGGCTTTGAAATAAGCCACTTAGCTTCTTAGGTTTTAGAAACTTAACTATTTTAAATGAAATAACTAAAAACAAAAGAAAATATAAACAAATAAAGGGAAATAAAGTTAGATGACAACTGGGCATGTTAGGTCCAATCCTATGGCATGTGTAAGTAGTTGTAACTAAACTGGATCAATCACTTAAAAGCAACTGTAGCTAGCACACCTTTTTTCCAGCTATAACAGGCTTTTGAGTCATGATGCAGCATATGCAATAAAGAGAGGAGTAGCTCCACCTTGGTTGCCAGCAGTGGACAGAGGGACACATTTTTGTCTGTTTTCCTTATGTTCACCATATTGCAATCAGTTCTTGTGCAGTCAGAGCGCATGGGTTAAGCCACTTGTGAGATGAACCAGTCTGTACCAGTGTTTATACATGATAGATTTTTGCAAAAAGATTGTTAGAAACTGTTCAGCTGCAAGTTTTACAGTTATCTCTCCTTTTTTGTTGCAATACCATGGAGTATTAGAGCTGATACTGAAGATACTCATCCCATCATTTATATTGGTCCTTCTGGTTTTAAAAGCAACCCTCACTCCCCTAGGAAGTGCGTAGCTGTATTTCACCTTACAAGTACTTAGGACCTTGTCATTGTCACACCTGGTATAGAATATGCTATCATTCAGAATAGTAACATTATGTGTGTATGTAATACACACATCTTCTTGAAGACAAAGGCACTATGGAAGAAAAATTGCACATCATATGCCACGTTCCTCTGCAAGCTAAACTCTTTCAGTAAGAGAAAACCTGTTGATTCCCACACCATGAAGATGTGAACAAACACACGACTGATGTGGTTAATGCTATGGTAGTGTTGCATCTATTTTGCTTGTCTGTTGGGAGTATCTCAGCAATTTGCTGCTGTACAAAAAGATTACTCAGAGCATCCACGCTTTGAAATAACCTTGTAAAGATTAAGTAAGGATTTTTAACTGGAAGAAGCTATAAGAGCAAGTTTTGATGTATCTGAATCTAAGTAGGAATCAACAGCTTCTCAGTCTGCATCTGCTTTCTTACAATTAATTTTTTGGCTCAACTACAATAAAAAATACAGGTGCAGTTTTTCCATTAAGCTAATGGAAACTATGAAAACACTTTCCAAGGAATTAATCTGGCTACTAAGATATAATATATCACATTCCAATTAACTCTATGGTAAAAGATGATGATTTCATAATGACAAGGCTGCAATTTCACTGTAGGGCCCTTTTAGTAGAGCAGAAGCTGAAAACTTTCTGTTGAATATGCTATCTATTTTAAAAGAAGGGAGAAGCTAGCAAATATAAGAAATGTTTACTTCTTTCTTTATATGTCAGTCTTATTTATGGGAGAAATTCTACCAGGGTGGTCTCAATTTTGCTCTCTAGGGAACAGGAGAAAGAGGTGTGGGGGAGCAGGCTGGAGAAGGAGGGCAAGCGCAATGATACTTAAGTCAGCAGAGTTGCATCAATGTAACCCTAATCTGAGGTCACAAGAAGATGAAAATGGTTTGTTCTCACTAGTGAGGTTTGGGATAGAGCCTTATAACCTGTGCCCTGCTTTCTGCATGTTTTGCAATGTTTAGTGTGCTTACATATGTTTTCTCTAAAGAAAATGTAAATATCTTTTATTCATACACTGGGGTGCCTTTATGATGAATTTCCAAGAGCTCAGTGTGCAGTTTGATCATCTCCTGTGGTCCCCACATAGAGAATTTGAGATGGAAAGGCTTGGGGGTAAGACTGTTCCCCCCCACAGGATTTTACAGAATCGTAACAAGCACTAGATGTGATTCATCAGAAGGATCTGTACTAAAGACAAGGGAATTGCATTCTTTTTACGTTTTATTCCTTTCCTTTTTTTTTCCTTTGCCCACAGTCATAAGGCCTAAAATGATTTTCTGAGTGTCTTAAGTTCTCTGTGTGGGTAAGGAGTCCCGTGGCTCCTTAAAGGGGGGCATTAAGAGCTCAAACATCCTGCACGGAATGAGGCACCCTTACGGAGAGTAAGAGCCGTATTTCAATGGCCCCGCTCCGCTGCCAGCCCGCCCAGAACCGAGCCAGCTACCGGCCCCGGTCCGCCTGTAGCGCGGCCGCTCCGGGTGCCCCACTGCCCGTCCCCTGTGCTCGGGGCGACTGCAGCCCGGCAGAGCCCCGTGGGAGCCGGAGCTGCGGAGCGGCGCCGCTCTGCCGACACCCCCGCATCTCTCCCACCAGCCCCCGAGTTCAGGGTCAGGGTTTTAAGGCGCGTAGACGATCTCCGCCGGCGGCAACTACAGCCAGGGACCGTCAAGACGAGGGGCAGAACACACTGGACGGGACACACGGAGACTGGACAGCGGGAAAATAAAGGATCCTCCTACCCTGAGGGCTCCCTCACTGACTCTGCTGTGTACCTGCTCTGCTCCTCCATGCTGCGGTTCTCTGGCGCCCGCCACTCGGGCAGGGTGCTGGCGCACAGCACCACCATGGACACGATGACGAAGAGGATGGAGACGGTGGCCAGGACCTGGGCGGCCACGGAAGACGTAGGCTCCTCGAAAGTCCTCCTCATTCTCTCCAGCCACTTCCCGCCCTCGGCTCCCGGCGGCCGCCGGCCCTTGCCCTCGGGGCCGCCACCCGGCTCCCCTCGCGGCTCCTCCGCCGAATAGTAGGTGCACGTCTCGGACATGCGGTCGTCGAGGCGGCGCTGGCAGCAGTAGTCGAGGTGGGAGCCCTCCAGCCCCCAGTAGATCATCTCGTTGTAGAAGGAAAGCTCGCACATGTGCGGCACGAAGCGCAGGTGGCCGTGCCGCACGTACAGCATGATGAAGCCGAAGGCCTCCGAGTGCCTGTCGAAGAAGTACTCGTTCCGCTCCCGGTCGTAGTCGTCGCACACCTCCAGCACGTCCTGCTCCGAGAGGCAGCCGTGCAGGCGGCTCACCCGGCGCAGCGGAAAATCCTTTAACACCTCCCGGGAGAAGGAGTACCGGGTGCCCCCGACGTTCAACACCACCGGGGGGCCGCGGCCAAAGTTCATGGCTTGGGCGGGACGGAGGAGGGGAAGAGCGGGCAGGGCAGCGCGGGGCAGGGCGGCGAGGCAGGGGGCAGCGCGGGCGGCAGCGGCTGCCCCGGCTCCGGCTCTGCGCGCACCGCTGGTGGCTCCCTCTCGGCGACGGGGCGGGCAGCAGGCGGGGAGGGAGGGAGGCGGGGAGGGACGGCGGGAGAGGCGCCGCGGCGGGCGCTCCAGCGGCCGCGCAGGAGCGGGGCGCGGCGGACCGCGCGTCCCCCCGGTGATGCCCCGGCGATGCCGCTCGCAGGTGTGGGCGCGGGCTCAGCTC
>VWZD01004068.1:8274-22150 GCA_013396695.1 Sakesphorus luctuosus | reverse complement strand
CGCCGGGGCGGGGGCGCGGCCGCGGGCATGGCAGGGCCGGGGAGCTCCGCGCCCGGCGCCGCTCCGCTCCGGCGGTGCCGGTGCCGGCTGGCAGGCGAGCAGGGGGCGGCGCGGAAGGGACACGCCTCCTCCCCCGCCCGCGCACATGGCGGAGCGGAGCGGGGCGGGGGCTGCCCGGGGCTCCCATCGCCCCCAGACCGCCAGGGACCCGTTCTGGCAGAGGGTTTCGGCGGAGCGCGAGGGTCCCGTCCATGCCAGCCCCGCTGCCCGCTTCGCCAAGCGACACTTGGTCGAAGTTGTCCACCAAACGCAAGTCACACTTTGTGGACGTTTCTCCCTGCCCTCCAAAAAAGCTCGAAGTGAAGCGTTTGAGCACGACACAGCTCGCTCCCTGTTCACGGTAGCGGACAGCCAGCGCCTGTCGCTCCCTTCTCATTTGTTTGCCCGCCGGGGCAGCGGGTAGTCCCGGCTCCCGGCACGGCAGGGCAGGGCAGCGGCTGTAGCGCCGGGCTTCTCTGCAATACACCACATTTCTTGTTACAGCCCGCCCCAGCCCTCCGCCGTGCACATCTGGATAGGGAGACGCTTCTCTTTTCATTCCTCTGGTGCTATGTGGGCAGCAGGAAGAGCCAGGTCCCCTGCCAATCTCGATCCCAGGTCTCTGCTCCTACAGCTCCCTGCACTCTTGTATCCCCCACCTCTCCACAACACTAAAACAACTATTTCCTGCCACGACCCTGTCTGCACTCTAAAGCTTTAATTTCATTTGGTTGCATTAAATACAAGGAGTTAATTTCCGCTACTGATTTTTTTTAAATTCATTTTTTACCTGAATATGACAATTCTCCAGGCTGAGGTATTTTCTAGACTTATTAACGACTAAAGCATCTGACAAGACACAGCTCTCCCTTTCCATGACATGCTTCCAGTTGTCGGGAGAAAGAGTAGGTGAGTATATCTTTTCCAAAGCAATGCCAAAGATTTGTCACTCAAACACTATGTCTTTAAAAGGACATCCAGATTAAACCAGTGTTTTACCATCCCCATTCTTTTTCTCTCTAGATATATACACTTTATGGGTTGGGTATGGTGATTGTTGTTCTTGCTGCCCTGTTACTTCATCAGGTGAGATTTCTGAGGCACATTTAGGAGTATCAAAATAAATCAATTGTCATCTAATTGTAGTAAAAATTGGGGATTTTTTAAAAGGAGAATGCGATTAAGCGCTACTATTTTTAAGCCTATTTGTCATCTTCTAAAAAATACTTCTGAAGAGATTCGAATAAATGTCCCTGTTACCACGAATCCTACCAGTTCTTGTTATAAAGTGTGGCCACTAGAGGGCGAGGCTGAACGCTATTCCCTGTTTGTTTCCCGGTTTTTACCAGAAATCCACTCAAACTCCAGTTGCAGAATGTAGTCAAGTACACACGCCAGCGTATTGTTGCACAGCAAGGTAATTTTTTTGTTCTATGTTTAGTCATGCTGAGGTCTGTTTTCACATAGCCGGAAAGGTTTTTCCTTCCAGCAGCTGCGTTCATAGAACCAAAGAATCATTTCCATTGGAAAAGACCTTTAAGATCATCCAGTCCAACCATCAACCCAGCACTGCTGAGTCCACCATGTCTCTAAGCGCCATATCCACACGTCTTTAAAATACCTCCAGGACTGGTGACTCAACAGCTGCCCTGGTTCAGTTAATGTATTGTGACTGCTTGTTAATTTTATAAGCAACAATCACTATTCACCTCTTCACCCTCCTTTGATGTGTATGCTTCTGTATTTCATTCTTTCAGGAACAATCACAAGAAACTCTGTTAAAAAATTAAATAGCAAAACCTGACTAGATCTCTGACAGTTGCTAATGAGTTATCCAGGTGCTTTTGGCTTTGCAATTTGTCAGGCTTCCTGCTCCATATGTTCTAACTCCCTCCATCCCTCATAGGGAGGAAGAGAGCTGAGTACAAATAACATGGCCTGAAGACACACATTTACTAACTTTATAGAAACATGTTGGAGTGTATGTTCTAGAAATCATTTCAAGACAAAGCTATATAGAAGTTGTATAGCAAAACAGGTAAAGTGCTGGCCTGACAAGATTTTATCTTTAAAGTCAGCTTGATGAGGTATTGTGGGTTGATTTGATGCTTGTACCGATTTCTGGTTTTCAGATTCTTTTAAGTATAGAAAAAAATATTTTCTCCTTCAGAATAACATCATCAAAGATTCAATGTAAGGAAAGCGAACCTGGCAACAGTAATGTTTTCTTTTCCTCTGTAGTTTGACATGTTCAAATTTAGTTATTTTAGTTATAATTATTGACTTTCAATTGAGGAGATTTGTTCTAGTAAGCTGGTGTTAACAACTGTAAAGAACATCATCTTGCACCAGGAAGCAGCAATTTACCAGGAACAAAACCTCAGATTTTAGACAGAATTTGTAGTTTTCAGTAAATGTTCTGATTTCTTGCATTTGAGATGGCTTACCCCATTGGAGTTGTGAAGTAGCAGGTTTATAGTAAATTTGAGGTAATTTACATTGTTTTATGGGAATTACTCAGAATTTACAAGTGTCAGTTTGGTGGTTGTTGTAAAATATCTGTCTTAATTTCCAGGACGCCTCAGTAAGTGCTTTTTTTGTTGTTGTTGTTTCTTTTTTATTTGTTTGTTTGTTTTGTTTGGGAAAGATGTGGGAAGGGTTTTTGTTCTTATTTTTTAGGGTTTTGGTTTTTTTGGTTGATGTGACTGAATGTAAGACATTTGAAAAAAATAGATTGGAGAGCCTGAAAGAGACAAAGACAAAACACTGAAGATTTTGTGACCATCAGTAAAACACTTAGTAATATATTTAGCAAAAGATCTTTTTAAAGTTTGTTGTGTTTAAAAAAAACCCAACTTTGTGCTTGTAAGTTCTATCTGTCTTGACTTGAAAGATGGTATTTAATCTATTAAGAAAAAGGTAAGACAATAAATCCATTTAAATCAACATAGAAAATAATAAAGGGTATTCAACCTATATGTTAAATGGTAAAGTATGAGACATAAAGGGAATCTTTAGAATGACTAAACCGGCTAATGATCTAAAATATTAGAAAGACCTGTTTCAAGTAGTTGAGTTCAGGTGGTTGTGATGGTGTTTTGTTCTTGGTTGGGTTTGAGATTTTAGGATCTGAACACACACTGGCATGTGGAATCAAAGCAATTATTGCTTTTCCTGGTGTTATGGTTGTTACCATTTGCTGCTCAGGAGGAGCTTCACAATTGATAGTAATTATGTAAAACTGGCATTCCTTGTGTCAACACTTACTTTCATGACTTGCACTGTGCTATTGCATCCTAGGGGTATTCAATGAACTTGAAATATTTTCTACAGCTTCCAAATCTTTCTGGCCCTGTGATGAGACCTTTGCTTTGTGTTCTGAGTGCAGTTCTATGCTTGCTTTTAGAGGAGAGGGGTTGATGGCAGGTATTTTTCATAACTCGAGATGAGATTCTGTTCCTGCTGAGGCAGCTACTGAGTGCTGTTGACCTCAATGCAAGCAAAACTGGCTTTTAGTGGGTTGTCTTCTGTCAGGCATCTCAATTGTTTTTATGACCACAATATATAGGAACTTAAGCTGTGGAGCAGGTTGTCATGATGATAGACTTATAAACACAGAACAAAAAGATATTCCTGGCCAGAGAGTACATAGTCTATAACATGCAAAATTGTGGGGGGAAAATCCCAATGCTTTTTGGCATTCTTTATCTTAGCTACTTGAAAAGGCAGTACATAAAGAACAGAACAAATGCTTCTGCATGCACAGATGGACTATGGTTTGCATTTATCTTTGTTTAGGTCTTAGGCAAAAATTATTTCAAATAGATGGGTTTTTTTAAATCTGCCTTTTCTGCACCAAAGCCCCTCTACTTCAGTATGGTTTGTGGGCTACAAAGGAAACCTTTCAGGAGATGAGCCTATTGCCACCTATAATTACCAAACAAACACTCTAATGACACATGCAGTTTGGATTGTCAGTGGCACCTGACATAAGAGTACAAGTTCCCTTGTCACTGAGGTACTTATAAAAATCTGAATAATTTTGAATATAAATGTTTCTAAAAGTGGATGAATGACATTTAGTAGGGAGCTGGGTATTCACATATATATACATGTGCACAGAATACAATCTGTAGTTGACATTTATAATGAGACTTACTTACTTCATGAAATGTGCTAACAATTTGGGAAATTTGGCTGTGAACACTTCAGATTTGATACTAGAGAGTCGATGTATTTGTAGGTCAGATTGTGAGCTTTTTTACATGTGAAAGACAACTGCCTTCTCTGTTGTCCTTCACCTCCATGTTGGGAAAATCCCAGCAAAACTTCTTGTCCCTGATGCTGGGCTAATTACTGAAGGCTATTAAATTTTTCAATGATCATTGAATCAAATGAAGATCTTTTGGACAGAGATGGTTACTAGCCTGGGGGGTAAACCAGTTTGTTACATCTGAACTCCAGGCAGGCAGATACAAAGCACAGAGAGAAGGACATTGCTCACCTGAGGAAGGTGATTAGAAGGAGACTTGCTAAGGGAGAATTCAAAGGCATGAATGTATCCTCATAGGAAAGTACAACATGGGAATGTGTTTTCACACCAGTGAAATTCTGTTCTAAATGCCTGCTGAGGGGAAGGGAAACAGTCTGCAGATAAGATGGAGAGAAATACTGGGATTTGGAGAAGTCATGTATGTGGGTGAATCCAGAATATCCTCTCAGAAGAGGAAGAAAACTGGTCCAGATAAATGCATATAAACATTATTTTCTCACAATCTTACTTCCCCTCCCCCAGCTAACATAAAAAGTTTTGTTGTGCTTTTTTGTGGTTTGGGATGTTTTTTCCCCTTGCACCTTCAGCAAAGGCCATTAGCTCAATTCAGCTACAGAAACGTAATGTCACATGAGATGCCCTCCATTTTCTCTCTAGTAACAAGCTATAGGGCAAGAGAAAATGGCCCCAAGTTTGCCAGGGAAGGTTTAGATTGGATATTAAGATAAATTTATTCACAAAAAATGATCTTAAGTATTGGAACAGACTGCACAGGGAAGTGGTTGAGTCACCATCCCCGGAGGCATTTAAAAGATGTGTAGATGGGGCACTTGGGACGTGGTTTAGTGGTGAACTTGGCAGTGCCGGGTTAATGGTTAGACTCAATGATCTGAGAGGTGTTTTCAAACCTAAATGATTCCACAATTCTGTGATTTACCCTTTCCTCCACCTGCTGCTCCAGTAGTGCGTGAGCCTTTTCTGTCCTTTTGTGGATAGCCCGAATGCTGCACAAGGGACACTTCATGCCTGCATTTAGGTAAATGAATTGAGCCCTGGGCATCTCTTATGCCTCTTTGAAGGACAGGATCAGAATCCTGGAAGTTTTGTTGATTGGGGCTCAGGTCAGAGGCTCTAGTGAGTCAACCGTGGCCTTTGGCAAGAGAATTCAGAGGGCTGGGACTCTGAAATCCCGTTGCTGGAGACTTCTGCAGAGCCATTGAAAACAGCATACATAGCTCTGACTGCCTATTTAAAGGAGGCGATAAACCTGGAGGTCTAATTAGGTGGGATGTAATCACAGTGAGTTAGTGTCTCACAAGCAGAGTTTTACTGGATCTGTAGAAAAAAATATTCTAAAGAGAAGTTTCTGGAAATGCTGGTTAGTTTGTTTTATTCTTTAGTGAGAAATGCTATACTTTTCCATTTTATCTAAACTTTGGGGGAAGGAGAGTTAGAAACTCTGTCTTGCCATTATACCATCCTAAGCATCACAGTTCAGAGCAAATAAATAAAGGCATTTTTGAAAACTGTTTCACTTGTTTCCTGATGAATAGGGGAAATATTTCCCCCTTCTGCTCTTCAAAAATACAATGTTGCTAACTACTGATTGATCAGTTGTAGCAAACTGCAGTAATTGATGCAGAATTATGTCTTATGTAACATTCAAATGTATAAAATTCAATCACTTTTGCCCATTCCATGCAGATTTTTATTTCTAAAAATATAATATTTCTAAAAATAATTATTCAGGCTTATATGTGTTCTTCCAGAGGTCCCAGAAGCTCTGACTGTTTACTGTATTAGTTTATGAAAATGATCAAGACTGCTAACTTAGATAAATATTTGCATGACTATTTAGAACTTAAAGATGATGCTCAGGTTCTTAAAATACTAAATTTCAGGTCACATATTCATCTTGTTAAAAATCAGTCAACTGTTTGTGTAAATCCTTTGATTCTTGGTGAAAATGAGATCAGACCTCTGTAAAAATCCTCTTTTCCTGAGCCTTTTGGGGCACTGTAGAGTGTGGGGTGCTCATATGCTTCTTCAGAACACAGACAGACCTGGTTCTGCAGTGCAAGGAGGTGTTAAAACCTTTGCATTATCGGAGCTTCAGGAACAACTGGAGCATAGCTCCATTACAGTTACAGGGAAGCCAATAAAGCCACTCTGTCCTAAGTTCACAGCGTAGGATGTTAAATGACAGCGTGGCTGTGCAGAAATGAGCTGAAGAACCCTCACTACTTTCTGTAACTTATCTGCAATATATTGCAGAGGACTCTGGCTTCCAGAAAATTAGCTTTATTAAACTGGATTGCATGTAGACAATTGTATACAGGTGTCTCCATGTGCCTGCATAATCACTGTCAACATCTAAAGAAATTACATGGATGTTTCCCAAGTTCACTGCTGTACCACTGGTGCAAGCTGGAATCTGCTTTCTGGAGCAGTAACTTCTCACCCTTTATATCAAATGAGTCCTTCTTAAATGACACAAGAGACTGGATTATGTCCTAGAGTTGGACGTTAAAGTCATCACACCATTATCTCCATTACACAGCTAGAAATGTCTCACAGCCAGAATGATTCTGTCTTTGCCTTCATTTTATGACAGTATAATATTCCTCATAAGGGTGTTTTTCAACTATGACTTCAAGATGTAACCACTGATGGTCTGGATCAGGTATAAATCCTTCTGACAGAATCTACCAGAATGGTCTGTTAGATTGATCACCTTTTAGACAGAAGACATAGTGAAATGTCTGAGAATCTGGGTTTTGTTATTAAAACAACTGCATGAGAACATATTTTTATTTATTTCCCATTGTGAAAATGTTCATTTGTGTACAGTTTTTATTCTGTGTTCTCTGGTATAAGTTACTGTAGTTTCATTTTGCGCAAGTACAGATTTCATGGTGGGTTTTGTGTTTTATTTATTTTTTTTAAACACATATTGTTCCCTATTTCAACACACTTTTGTTTCCATGCTGGCAACTGCAGATCCTACCTACAGGCAGACCTGCCCCCACATTTTCAGTCAAGTGTCACTAAAGTCAGAATTCCTGAGTTGCTCTATGGAAAGCTGCAATATGTTCACTAATTGTTCTTTTTCTATTACTTACAGGAGGGGAAGGTAAACGCCACATACTCCCTTTGGGGAGGGATGAGTGGGATTTAGAGGAGAGTTTGCCAGTGGTGTCCCACTATAATGTGTGCCAAATATATAATGAAATTGAAATTGAGAAAGATACATTCTTTTGCCGTCACAGGGTCTGTTGGAAAGTGCTGCTGTTGGACTGCAGTGCTGAGAAATAGTTGTGTCATGCTGAAATCAAACGGCAAATGGGCCACCTGCATTGCTGTAATGGCCACTGCCTCTGACTCAGCTACTGCTGTACCTGCAGGATGTAAAGCTAATCAACAGACATCAGCAATTTAGTCATCCCCTAATTTCCCTGCTTCCCATTGTGATAAACTGTGAAAACCACCTGCTGAAGCTGGACTGACTTTGGCACAACTTTGCCATCAAGTTAGGACTGATCTAGCCTGAAGATGGCAAAAGAACTAAACATCACAACACTGATAAAAAAACAGATCTTCCCTGCAAATGATGGCTAAGAAACAAATAGGTAACGTTGTCTGCAGAGTGTGCAAACTTACTCTGATAAAAATCTTTGGCAAATTTTTGGTACAACTCAGTTTTTGCATGTTATGCTGCCCGGGCAGGTTTATAGATGTGCCTTTCAATTGCAAGAGCCAGAATAAAATAGATGGCTCACTGCAGATTCTAAATTGTGTTTTCCTTTGATCCATGGGACTTTGTTTGGGTTTTTGGTTGGTTAATTGGTTGGTTCAGGTTTTTGTAAATATTGCAGGAGATATCAGTAATCCTGAAATCATAGTAGGAAAAAATGTTTATGTGTCTCTTTAAAAAAGCCTAAGGTGTTTTAATGAGATGCACTGTGTTTTGTTATACTTCAAGGAATATTATATTGCCCTGGCTCTTAAAAGTGGGAAATTATAGTAAATATCACAGAAGCTTATTTCAGAAGACACCAGCCCCTCAGCAGCAAGTCTCTGCCTACAGACTGCAGCATTCAGCTGGAGGAACGTCTTTCTGTTTGGAGGTTTGGACATTTTATTTATTTACTTATTTTTATTGTATACTGTGGTATTATGCTGAAGACTGTAAAACATAACCTTAAGATCATGTTGCTTTCTAAATTTTCTGAAGAGTATTGTTATCAGATCATTAACATATTTTTTCTCAGCAGGTTTAAATGTGACACTCTTTCTTCTCTCTTTTTTAAAAATTTCATCTGTTTAAACATTTGTGCTGTGAAACAGACTTCAAACTGGGAACTGACATCTCGTGTTTGCAGTGCCTTATTTGTTTTCTTTCCTTCTATTGTTAAATCTTTAATTCAGAGATCTATCTTTAATTTACCAGTTATTAACATCCGTTTTCTCTGTCTTCTTCCTCATTCATTTTGTAATTTATATATTAAAAATTATTTTTTTCTTCAAAAGAGAAGAATAGGGAAAACAAGCTTTTTTAAAAAAGAGAACACAAAATAGAACTAAAAGTAAAAAAAAAATTAACAAAGTAAAACCCCCAAACCCCAAATAGTGGTGAAAACAAAATCCTAGGCTTCTGTTTTCCAGGAGCTGTATTAGGAGCCCTACTTTTGAGTGTCATTCCCAAAAACTTGTACATTCATCCTCTGTCCTTCTCTCTTCTTAGGCCTAAGCATCTTGCCCCTTTCTCCAAAAAGAGGATGGTGAGGAGTTCCCCACTCAGCCTGGGCTGTGTTCACCTGTTCTAAGATGCGTGCAGTTGCCATGGCCTGGGTCCCAGTAGAAATTAAAGATGTGCCAGAGCCTGGCGCTTTCTATTATGTGCAGGTATTATTTGGAAAATATTCCTTATAACATCCTCATCTCTTAATTCAGCATTTCAGTGACTTCGTAAACATGAAAAATATTCAGTCAAGTGCCAAGTATGTGCTTGGATTGTCTACTCATACAGCTGATTTTTGTAGTCTCTTACACTTCTGTTATTCCTCAAGTAGCAGTCCTTGAAAGTCGGGAGGAAGAGAAGCTTGTAGAGCTGTGATTTCTAACCCTGCACTTCTTGGCAGCTTTTTGGAGTGAGCTCGTTGAGGGGTACCAATATTCCCCTTCCCAGCATGCCAGAGAGGTCTGGCAGAGACCAGCTACCAGTCTGAAGCATACAGTTTCCTATCCCATTCTGGGAGCAGAAGAGAGATGCACAGTCTTGCTTTCACAGGGTTGAGTCTTAAAGAGTGAACCCACTGCTGAATTTTGTAGTCTTGTAGCCAAATTGTCTTGCCTTCCCCAAGACTGATTCCTGTGGATTAACTCAACAGTACCAATAATTATTCTGAATTTACAGAGGTATGACAGAGTTAATTATAGCTCTGCGTCTCTGTCAACAATAAAATAATACTTTTGCATTGCTAATAATGATGGCTGTCTAGTATTCCAGAATTTTCTGTATTTAAGGACTTTCAGATAATAAATTCCATTGCAAGGAATCCACATTGCAGAAATTGTAACCATTTAGGTCAACTGGCGCAAGGGACAGATATTCTGAGTAACAGAACAATTATTTCTCATGGACAAGTTGCTTGGTAAAACTGCAGGCATTAGGTTCTTTGCCTGTTTTGTTAGTGTAAAAGCAATCTCCTCTGTCTCCTGCAACGAAGTAATTTCATAGTAAAAACCGAAAATAGCTCTTGGGTTTCTTGAATGAACCTCACAGGACAAATTTCAACCTGACATGAACTTTTACTGCCAAATTATAGACCTTGGAACAGGGGCTGGTAATGGAAATAGCGATGGAGAAAATTTTAGAGTTATGAATGGTGACATGATGGATTCTCTGTGCCTTGAAGTTTTGCACTTGGAGGGGATTACAAGGCCAGTGTGTCTGAAAAAGCAGCATTACCTTTTGCTATTCAGAACACTCCAACAGAAGGTGAATACACAATACGAAAAGATCATGAAGAACTATAGTTAATTTTGTCCTCTGGTGGGGAAATAGTTTTGACAAAAGTGTAATGGTGTTCCCCAGTGTTTGCAGGGAACAGCTTATTGCTGAACAGTGAAGTTCTTGGACTTCACACTACATTCAAAAATGTTTTTTAATTTGTTAAGGACTAATACAGCAGCAAATACTGCTCTCAGTCCTTACGACGCTTCCCTCAGAAAAATTTGTAGGTGAATAAACTAAACTAAAATAAAATAAAATGTGGCTTAAACTACAAGGTTTACATTTCAATGTATGAGGAAAAGTGTAAAAAGGCCTTTCAAAATTATGGATCCTCTTTAAGTCATGATTACTATTATGCAGCATACCTCTTCAAATTTTAAAGATAGAACTAACATAAACTTAACATATTCAATGCTTTGTAGATTGCACCAAGCTTGCTAAAGAGCAAGGTGAGAGTAAAGAAGAGCTAAAGTAAAATGCCAGATGTAAAGTCCATGGAGTCCACCTCACACAAGGCAACAAGGCCCCTAACCAGACACCTTCTCCTCCTGCTTTGGGACAACAGATCATTGTGTTATATTCAATCACTTGTCATTTTCTTTTCTAAACAGAAAAAGTTGATAGCAAAACACACAATAGCTCATGTTCAGAAGAAAATATTCATCAAACAATCAAAAATAGCCTTTCTTATCCCAAAACACTGAGTAACTTCCCAAGAGGACCCAATCAAAACATGAAATCTTAAAATATTCGTTAAAAATATTATATACCAAAAGGCTTGATAGTCACTATGGCTAGGATACTTTTACTGCAATTTTCTCCTCCCTGTCATGGTGTAGTATTTTCAACTGGTTTAATGTGTAATTTCCTAGCAAACTGATGTTATGAATAATTGTTATGAGAACTTGTACGGAACTCTCCAGCATGGAAAATTTGTAGGGCCTGCTACCTGTTTTATATGTTATGTGTCATCTGGTTGATGTCCATGAAAGCAGATGGCATTCTGAATTTGTTAGAACTGAGCCCTACAGTCATGGCTTGTATGTTGACCACTGCTTATTTATGGAGCCAGCCAGTCCTCAAAGGGATGTGAGTTTTCATTTGGGGAGAAGTCCAGAAATTCTGGAATTGGATCTGAGAAACATGCATGAGCAGGCTTCTTCTGTCTCAGAGGATATGTGATTTAGCAGTATGAGCTGTGTTTGTTTTCTCTGTGATGTCTTCTGGGCATTTCACATACACAGATGTTTGTACTTGGATTTGGCTGCTGGTGATTATTCTGGTGAAATTCAGGAACTGGTTTCAATGAAAATAGCCCTGGATATCTTGTTGAAAGATTTGGTTTTTTTTTTGGTTGTTTTGTTTTTGTTTTGATGTTTGTTTTGTTTTGGGCTTTTTGATTGTTTCTTTGTTTGTTGGAGGGGAAGTTGTTTGTTGTATTTTTATTATTTCTGTGGATATGCATTAGTTTAAAAACTTTTACAGATCCCTAAAGAGGATGTAGCAATAACAGAATAAAAGGGTGTCCAGTATTGATTATTCTTGTGTTTAGAAGAGGAAAACAAGCACACTGTATGAATGGGAGCCTATGATTCCTTCCTGCTTTCCATCACATGTCTCCTTTTAGGAATTTCTGAGTTCTGTCCCAAAACAGAACTTGCAGGATGGACCCTGAAGTATTTTCAGAGTTGTATGGCAGAACCATTGGATCAAGGAATCTAAGATTTTTCAATGAGAATATTCTAAAAGATACTTTTTTGGTCATAGTCTCCCTGCAGAGCAATAATTTGTCTTTCCCCCTATCAGTTTTCCCCATTGCTGATTCCCTGTGTCAGAGTAGTTGGTTGGATGGCTTTGAGGAAGATGAGGGGATGAAAACATTTAGTTTTGACTCTGTGTTTTTTTGTCTCAACTATGTGTTGTACTGTTGCCTCCCATAGGAGCTTCGTAAGTAGCAGAGGGCTGATTCATCCTAGGTTTTTTGTTTATATTGAAATATAAATAATAAGAAAAATTTGCTTGAAAGGGTGTAAAATATTCTTTTGTGTTCTAGACAACATTGTAGAATATTAAAACTCAGATACTTTCAGATTGTTAATCTTGGGTATCCAGATTCTAGAGGTTTTCTTCCCTAGCTGTAACAAAAGCTGCAAGAGGGTTTAGTTGCAAGGGATGAAGAATAGTGAAAGGCTCAAATGATAAATGGGTCAAAAATCTTCAGTCCTCTAGAGGGAAAGTCAAACTTGTCAGAATGCACATGGACATGACAAATTTATCAGACAGTAGGATTTGCATCTGCCTTTCCTACAAAGATGAGACTTAACTGCAACAATGGGGAGATTTTTACTGAATATGGATTTTTCAGAAGCAGGTAATATGTTTAGGGTTGGGGGTTTTTCGTTTGTGCCTGTTTGGTACAAACAGCCACATTTGTCACAAATTTGCCTATTGTTTTGTCTACTTTGGCACAAACAGCTGTTATTAAAGAACTTGCAGGACTTATCAGTTCAGTTACACTCCTTGCTGTAAGCAATATGTAAAATCTCCCATTCCCTTGCTATATGGGGGAAATACTCAGGGTGTTCTGAGAACACAAGTGTTCTCCATTAGTCCATTGTGTGCTATGTGGAAAGGGATTTTCAAACTGTTTATTTCTTCTTGCCAAGGGTAACGCACAGCTGATTTAAAAGAAGCAAATCCCCAAAAAACCAACAAAAACTACACCAGCTCTGCAACTAAGGAGCCTCTAGTTTTTCCAATATTTCTTGTGTTACCACATATTGCCTTGTGTAGTAAATCTGCCTGCAGTAATCTGGCTACCTAGAGGTACATCACTTGTTCTTTCCACTCATCCTGAGAAAATACTTCATGAACTTCGCTGGCTGCAGACACGGATTTGATTGCCTCTAGGTAAAAGACTTGCCTAAAAGCGACCTCCAATACTTTCCAAAGTAATAGCACTACTGCCATTGTGCTGCTGCTCTTCCTTGCCATTACCCAGACTGATTTTTGGAAGTAAGTCATCTAGTCCGAAGGTTGTTAATCAGGCAGGGAAATTGACCTCCTTTGTCACACCACCTGTTGGTAGAAAGAAAGGTCACTTAAACACTGGCATGATGTCCTTGATTTAGGAGGAAAGTGCATGCATTGTAGCACTGATAAATGTGTCCCTGAAATGCATCCTGCCTGAATGCAGAAGTGTTAAAGGTTCAAACACAGGAAGGTGGTGTTGGGAGAAGCCCCCTCAGAGAATTTTTCTCACCATACCAACACAAAAGGTTTAGGCTTGGAGTCTGAGGAGTGAGGACAAAAGACAGCTGATGGCTTTTAGATTCAAGCTTAATGGTGGAGGTGAGAAAACAGAACCCCAGCACCTGGGGGTGGGGAGAAGTTTTTTTTTCTTTGTTCCGTGTGTGCTGTTTTGACTTTTTTGGGGGTTTTCTTTGGGCAGCTGCAGAAAAGGTTCCACGGCTTGCTGGTGAGCTCTCTTTTTCGGGCTCTGCTCTTTGCTTTTCCCCCTCTTTGGGCACCCTGAGCTGAGAGAGAAA
>VWZD01004067.1:113642-143529 GCA_013396695.1 Sakesphorus luctuosus | reverse complement strand
GAATCCCAAACTACAACAGGTCCTACCCATTCTCCAATACGAATTTAATTTGTCCGAGTCATTTGGTGCCAGGGCAGCAACTGCAGCACTGTGAGTCCCTCAAGGCACAGGGATCTCTGGTGTCTGGAGCACTGAAGTAGTGGCCACAAGGATTCAGTTTTACTCCTTGATCAGCCAAAGACTGATGCTGATTTTGCATCCTACCCTTTTTAGTAACTATTTCATTTTAAATCCCACAGAACAAAGACAATCCCCCAGCCTGGACTTACATCAACTGAGTAAACCAAGTCAGGCTCACTTCCATGCCTCAGCATGTCAATGCAAAGTACTTGGAAGTGATTCGCTCACAGCGTGACAACCACCTATTGTTTCTTTTATCCTTGCTTTCTGCAGTGGAGGGTAAAAGGGTCCTTAGGCCCTCTCCAGATGAACATTTGCTGCTGTGGCCCAAGCTTCTGTTCCATGCAAAGTGTTGCAACTACTCTGTCCCTGCTGAGACTGGGTCTGGTTCTACCCATGCTATTTGGCACATAAGAGCTTGCCTCTTCGCTGTACCTCCTCCAGCCCCCACTTCGTTATGCTGGCACTGATAGGAACCGAGTGCTCAGTCTCAGCCTACATTGTTAAGACAATAATGTTTCCCTGGCCTGGGGCAAGGTCAGAGCCTAAAGAGCTTCCTCTTGCCCTCTTTCCTGGCAAAGCTTCAGAAACCATCTCTGTTTTAGGCACAGTCTTCCGCACATCCTAGGGCAGAGCATATGCACCAAGCCAGGGATACCTCCAACCCCTTGCTCACCCCAAATGCACCTGTGCCCCCCTCAGCCAGCCTGTGTAGGAGCACCATGAGGAGACTAACACTGGGCAAACATGCAAACATACAGTATGTCATAGCATCTGCTGGTGGTTAGCCTCCGTTTTACCTCACCATTGCACTTGATTTTCCTAGGCATGGACACTGCTTTTTGAGTCCCTTGGGCACCATGGGAACAGGAGACACAGAACAGGGAAGGATTCTTCATCTCTCCTGCATTGTCCTGCAACATAGATGTAGACATGATGTAAGCTAGCTCATGTGATCTCTCAAATATGAGGTTTCTGGAGAAATGAGGGTTGACACAAAGGCCACTTTACTGGCTCAGGCATGACCTGAATGAAGTGGGACTCTCGCAGAAGTAGCAAGGGCAGTAAAATGGCATCTGCACATACAGAAATTGAGTTGGGAGTTTGGAGTGCTATGTATTTTCTTTCCAAGATGATTTTAGCTAGAATGAAGTAAAGTAGAAGAGGTTTAATGTTAGGGAATATAATCACATTGCTTTTTTATTATTTAAACAACACATCTAATAAAATTGACTCAATGAAAGTTAAGCTCACTAACAACTTAACTTTTGTTTGATAATTCAAGGTTTTCTGGAGATGTAAGAGAAACACAAGAGAAAAGCTCTACCTCCATTAATATTTTATATCAGAGCTAAAATTTTATTCTATAACTGCCTTGTTTCAGCCTCTGAGAGTAACACCATAACATTTTAGAGACTGCTATGTAGAACAGTTTAATTACTATCACATGGTTACATGCACAGTGTGAAAGCACAGAACTCTGTTACTGATGAACAATCCAGCAAAATTAAATCACTCACTGGAAATTGTTCTTTAAATACTTCTGCAATACCAGTGAGAATTGTTTTTCTAGATTAAAATTCCAAGTAATGCTCAGTATCTATTTCTTTAACATGGCTTTTTGGTGTGTTGGCTGGTGTGTTGGTTGCTTGGTTAGCGGTGGGTTTTTGATCAGTGACAATAGATGGTATTTTGAGAATTACTTTGGCAAATGATAGTCCTACACCCCAAGGATAGTAACCCCCACCCCCAAGCTTCCAATACTTCCAAAAGCTCTGGCTTGCTTCTGAAATATGGGCTGAAATCTACTTTTTTGACTGCTTTTGTTGTCATATCATATACTCTGCAAAAAGCTTAATTCATTGGGTGTTTTATTTAAATTGAAATGTACTTTTAAGTAAGATGTTTAGAATTTTATTGCTGGAATAATTTAACTGAGGAGGAAATCATATTGTAAATTTATGATGCTATTGAAAATGCAGGCTTTTGTTAGAAAATACCCCAACAACCAATACATTTTGGATTTAATGCACTGCCTTACAGAAGAGCTGAATTAGTTTGCTCAACAGTAGCATTATAAAATTTCTCATAAAGAACCAAAAAAAAGAAGAATTACCTTAAGTCTCCCCGTGGGTAGACAAAACCTTTCACATGTTTTAACAGCAGGTATGATTCCTTTGAATGGGCCCTTCCTTAGTCCTACCCTGCTGAGATTAATAAGCCTAGTTACAGGCAGAGAGAAAGAATCCACTTGTTTTACAACCAGCATTTAGGAGCAAATGAAATCTACTAGGATGCTAATTCAAGTAAAAATGTAATGGTTTGCCAGTTTCTCTCATATCTTAGTGATGCACGGTTATAAAATCCACTATGACGATGATTGGGTTCACTGGGTAGTTTCTTGAATGGCTAATTTTACCTTTTGTATTCCAAGGTAAAAACCATTGGTGACTGAAATTGTTCAGAAGAGTCTTAGTCCTAGAGCATGTGAAGGGCTTAAAAGCATTAAAAAGCTTTTAAAGGGTAGAATACAAATGAGTACTGAACTGAAAGAAAAAATATCAGTTAAAAAAGCCCCCAAACACAAAACAAACAACAAGAAAAGTGGTTAGAAGCAGAAAAAAACCTGCCTCTATTTTTTTCAATACATTGTAAATCAGGAAAGACTGAAAGTTAGCAGTCAGCCTAATGTGCAGTGACTAACAAACAGGCAAAAACATTGACTAATAAATAAAAAAATGCTTTTCTAAACCAGGAATCAAGAATCTAGAAGAAATTTCTGGGATTTACAGACATTCTTAGCATCTTTTCTTTCCACACACTCCACAGTAGTACCAGTGATTTTGCAAATTGCATGGAAACAAATGTTGAGCATGCACACATAAGGCATGTGGCCCCACTTTGAGTCACAGACTCACTGAGATTGGCAAAGACTTCCAAGATCATTGAGTCCACCCTTTGACGAAACACCACCATGCCAATTAAACCATAGCACTAAGGGCCACATCCAGTCTTTTATCGAGCACTTCCAGCAATGGTGACTCCACCACTTCTTTGGGCAACCTGTTTCAATGCCTGACCACCCTTTCAGAGAAGAAATTCTTCCTGATGTCCAACCTGAATGTCCCTTGTTACAGCTTGAGGCCGTTTCCTCTTGTACTGTTGGTAGTGGCCTGGGAGAAGAGACTGACCCACACCTGGCTACAACCTTCTTTCAGATAGTTGTATAGAGCAATAGGGTCTGAGCTTCCTTTTTGCTAGGCTAAATAACACTCGCTCCCTCAGATGTTCCTCATATGACTTATTCTCTAGACCCTTCACCAGCCTCGCTGCCCTTCTCTGGACATGCTTCAGCACCTCAGAGTCTTTCTTGAAGGGATCCAAAACTGAATGCAGGATTTGAGATATGGTCTCACGAGTGCCGAGTACAGGAGTACAATCATTGCCCTGGTCATGCTGGCCACACTATTTCTAATACAGGCTAAGATGCCATGACCTTCTTGGCCAACTGGACACAGAGAGTTGTTGAGCTGTTGAGTTGTTGTCATGTTCAGACAGTTGTTGACCAAAACCCCCAGATCCTTTTCTGCCAGACAGCTTCCAACATATTTCTGAATAATCATGAGTGGGTGTGGTAGGATATAACTACTGAAATCTGACAGACATTTTCAGTGGCTCCTCTTTTACTCCACCAACATTAGCAGTCTGCACACAGAATAACATACTCATGAGCACTGCAGCCTTCTGCTGACAGCCACAATCAGATGGCTATACATTTGTTAATTAAAGAGACAAAATAACAAAGTCACATTGACAGGATCTTAAAGAATTTGGCTATGGTCCGAAGGTTATTCTTCTGCCTGGCCTCTGAACTAGTTAGTTGTGTAACTACCAAAATAACTTCTCTGCTTAAAGTTGGTTTTCTTCCAATCAGCAATGTGACTTACTTCTATTACTTGCCTTTTGCTTCCCCATTTCTCCTGTCACTTTTTACTGTAGTTATTTCAACTGTTAGATGCTCTGTCAAAAGTAATTTCAGTGTCTGGTGGATTTACTGGTTCCTGTTACAACCAGAAGAATAAATAGTCAGTAGCTACATCTCCCTGAGAAAATTGACTCTTGCAGGATTCTTCCCTTCCAGGAAGCCCTATTGCTTTCTGGCTTGGTAATAGCTCTTTATCTGGATGAACTTGAGTGTTTTGAAGACCTGAGCTGGTCAGGATTTACTCCAATCAGCTTTGTTTCCTTTCAGAACTTTCAGAAATTTTAACAACCAGAAAGATTTTTCAGGTCTGTAGAAAGACCTGTGCTATGCAGATCTACCTCGGGAGTGTTAGTAGTCCAACATCTACACTATCTGAACAAAGGCATGGATACACTGGAGAACCAAACGAAGTTCAAGCCCCTGAAACAGTGGTGCTGAGAGGAAAATACAAACTTCTGAAAGTGAAGGGAAACTGATAGCATCCTGACAGAGATGAAGCTGGGTCAAGATACAAGTTACACTCAAAGCCAACACAATTCTCTGTGCAAGCTGTATTTAAAACCGTCAAAAGGTGTAAACCCTTTCTTCTTTCCTCTTTACTGTTCACTACTTCAGTTAGAACAATTTCAGTGTGAGAGAGAGGCATAACCTGGCAGGCTTCATAGCAGGACCAGAACCATCTACATCAATATCCTTAGAAAGGCGGGTAGACATTCAGATCGAAAGCAGGATATTAAACAAGGTTTTCAAGGGTGCCTAAGAATGACAGACGAGAGCCTCCTAGAAAGACTTTGCTTAATAATAGCCCTCAATACAATTTTCAGAAATCATTACACATTTTCACAAAAGAGTCAGCAGTTTCTTAAGAATGCTGCTGGTCTTTCATCGCTGTCGATAACACACATCATACAAACAGTATTTTCCAATGTACTCTAAAAGCACATATTACCCAGCAAGTGGTCCTGTAGAAATTGAAATGACCTCTTAAAGACCCCTTGCCTCTTTTACAAAAAACAGCATTTTGCTGGGAAATCTATCCAAGTTAAAAGAATCATGGACTTAGCAGCATAGAAAAAAACCCAAACCTTTACATGGAAACCAGTTTTAAAATGATTTAATGTTTGTAGGTCTGTAAGAGATGTGGTAAGTTTTTTTTCCAGGCACTGGGTGACCTGTCCCCTTGACCTTTCAGGCATCTTCTATTAAAAAGCTAAATGAAATTACCTGTTAAAACACAAGGTTTGTTTTCCATGTCTATTCCAGTAAATCGAATTTGCTCTTTTACTGTTAAAGAACAAGCAACTAGGTTAGTAAAAAGAAGGTAGAGATAGTACAAGCAGTTGTACCAATCAGAGGAAGAAAATCAGGAACAAAGCACCTAAGGGTTGAAAACCGTAGCATCCTGGAATCACTTCCAAAGGATGTAATTGAAACTGTATTGATGGAGTAAATTTAAAAGAGCCTGGAAAGTTAATTTGAAGAGCATAGTTACAACAGTGCTCAGGGTCATAATTCTATTAGCATTAATTTCTATGATTTGGTTTTACCATTTTCTGCTTTTAACATTTTTTTTAACTTAAACTGTCTGCATGCTGCATGTCATGCATATACCACAACTTAAGTGCGTGCAAGTCACAGTACATAAAGAGACAATGGCAGACCTAGTAATTTTAGTATTTACAAGGAGATATAATGAAGCCACAATGGCCACATCATTCTACAATAAAGAGAGCTGTACTCCAATACCCTTCTGACAAATGTCATGGGAAATGACAGTGCTTTACAACTCTTCAGTGGGGCAATATTGGAACTACACATAAGCCTGCTTTAGATTTGACATAGCTTTAGAGTAAGAATACCTCCCAGTCCTCTCTTGCCACAGTCTCCTCAGAGTGAGTTCCTCAAGTTTCAGACCTCAGATCTCTGTAGGACCAATGGAAGAGGAGGAGAGTAGTTCTCTTTGAACTAGAATTAGTTTGCTGCAGGTGTTGTAGGAATAATACTTTTATTTTTCATATTTGCTGTGAGAAAATCAGTCACCAGCTAATCACCACGAGGCCTATTGATGGCGTCCATTTGAGACCAAAAGCATGACAAGAGACATAATAAAAATGAATAAGAAATCTAGTTTGGTGCTAGTTTTCCAGTCATAACTCAAAGCTATCTAGGGCACCAATAAGTACTGACACAAATTCCAATACTCTTATTCTGATATTTCGCTTCTTTGGATATTCATTTGATTAGTCATTTTTAAAAACAGTGTAATGTTTTTGTTTCTTTAGTTTTTTGATCCTGAAACAGAATAGCATACACAGTTTTCTCAAATGGGAGAAGAAGAGACCTGTTTATCTGCCAACACCTATCTGGCAATTCATGAACATGTATCTCATTTAGCATTAGCGCATAAGGTTCCTTTGAAAATTTGTGCCCATAAGGTTCAGCTAATTGAAACACAGCAATCTCTGGAACTGTCTCATTCCTGAGGTATCAGTTACAATGACATATTGGGGTCTCCCAAACAGCAGGTAGTGAAGAAGTGATAGGAACAGAACTGGAAATGAATGCTTCCTCCTGTGAAGAGGAGTGAATCATTCATCTATCCCATTCCTAGTGATGGGCCTTGAGTTGAAAGACAGTAACTGTCATAGGAACTACAGTTTCTGAATTTCCCAGAAAAGGATTAATCTCTTCTTTTTCAATGATGTAGTGAAAAAGAGAAGCTCATTGTCACCACTTGCTATGGTAGTCTCTTTTGGCACTCACACTGACAGTTATTGTACTCCATTTTTCATTTTGCCATAGCAAACTTGCAGCAGATAGCACATGCCATAAAAACCTCTGTCACTGGAGTTTAAAATTGTTTTTAATATTTTTTTTAATTTAAAAAAAATTTGTGAAACTAAGATACAGAAAGATTTCGGATATAGATGTGATTTTTCTGATCTGCTTCATCATTAGATTCCCTTTTATCTCTGTGCACATGAAATGCTCCAGGCTCCGAGAAAAGACAGTATTTTAGTATAATGTAAAATTATGTAGGCTTTCTAAAATCCCCACAGATATTAAATCATTACAATGGGAAAATACTTAAATAGGAGTGGAAAAAAAAACTTGAAAAAGTATCTAATTCAATATTATTTCCTTGTACAATGAATTAAACTCAATTTTCTTCCAGTGTCACAACTTAATAAAATTATAAAATAGAACACTCATTTTTAGGTTGATTAGCCTCTGTATTGAAAAACTGCAAGATATCCTCCTATAGTATATTTAGTAGCAATCACTGTAGTAATTGCCAAAGGATACATATACCAATCAGAACTTATCTAATCACACACCACTTTATATGTACAGGGCATGGGAGCATTTTCATTTTTACATATAATTTCCAAATTACTTCAGGGTTTGCACAACCTTATGCTCTGAATTGTGTGTGAGTTATGACACAAACAGAAATCCAAGTTTTGTTGGTGGCCATAGTCCAGTGAGGAGAGTTCCCCTACAGTTCCTGCAACCTGTCACTCCTCCTTTATTTTCATTGCTCGATGTTGATAAGTGCATCTGCACCATACTAGAAGAGAAACCTCTAGGTGACATCTAGTGTGCTTACTCTTCCCCAGGCAAGATCAATTATAGTTACATAATTACTGGAGAATATTAGCTGATCTGGTTTTAAAAGACTCAAATGGCAAATGATGCTGCTGTTTCTTTATAAACTGACCTGTCCTAGTCTTCGATTGTCCCTACCATCAGCATGCTGCTTCTTAGTTTTGAACTCACAAACCTCCTTGACTATTTTTCGGTTTTTATCCTATCCACTATCCATTATCAATATGAAGGTAATATATCCCATTTTTGCAGAAGCTTTTTAGTAATTTCAAAATCATCCTGGTGCCTTTTTCTAGTTTTCCCTAAAGAACTGAAATTATTTCAGTGTTTTCTGGCATGTCATATGTTCAAGATTTCTAACTATTCACTGATTTGC
Organism: Sakesphorus luctuosus; assembly: GCA_013396695.1. Lineage (NCBI taxonomy): Eukaryota > Metazoa > Chordata > Aves > Passeriformes > Thamnophilidae > Sakesphorus > Sakesphorus luctuosus. The sequence continues at coordinate 135,439 of VWZD01004067.1, read as the reverse complement.
CTGCAGGTTTTACATCTTTCTTGAAGGGAAATATCCAACTGCGGACATAAAATTGTACATGAAACTAAGAGGCACTTCCAGCGCTACATAAATAGAAAGGTAATCACCAATTCCTGTGCAATCAGTCCCTTATTGCCCCTTAGTAGCTTTAAACTGACATACTTTTGCTCAACTCCATAGTAGATAGAGCAGGGGCTACCGACTGGAATAAAAACTATCATTTGAATAATTATGAGGGAAGACTTAAACATTCTCATGCTCCAACACAGACATACAAGACAAGTTACAAGATTCAATCAGTGTTGCAGATGTGAATTTCAGATGGGAGTAAAACACAGATTTGAGTATACCACAAAGTGTAGTAGAACTGACATGTTCAAACTAAGATGCAACATTTCCTACAAAGATGTGATGCAGTGAAATGGAAAACAACCACGAGCATTCGTAAACAAAATGAGACAGCCAAATAACAGCTTCAAAATCTCAGTTTGACTGTAGGGAAGACAGATGCAATTCTAGGTCTCTCAATCTGTGACTTTCAATTTTACTCACTTTGCTGATGAAAGAGGGAATGCTGATTTTATAGCATTAAGTTCCTGCTACCAGACCCAAATCAAACAAGAAAGAAAATATCAACGCCACAGAGAAGGTAGGATTCACACCAATTCAGAAGAATTATGATTTGTTTGTTCAGATCCCCTCCAAAAATAGTGAAAAAGAACCCTTTGGTCAAGGAAGCATCATACAATGAATTTTAGGCTTTTTGAAGAAGAAAATTCATTTTTAAGCTGACTGCTGTGAAAACATCTATACCTCTAGTGTGTACCCAGCACGACAGCTTATTTCCATCCTTAGAGTGATAAATACCATTTTCAGTCAATACAAAGTAGGAAACTTTTCCTGTACTTAGGTACCTCATTGTCACAAATATTTTCCAAGTCTTTCAGTTTCTTCCAGGAGAAAGTAAACATCCATTTTCCTGGTATCTGTGTTGGAGAAAACCATTCTGAAAAAATTGGCTTTGCCACCTTGTGGCTGGTAGCTAACCATTGCCAGTCCTTCTGTCATCTGTGTTTTGATCTTGGGAGAAATCTGCATACAAGATGAAAATGACTGTGGTTAATTCTTTCTGAACAAGGAATTAAAAAAAAAAACAAACACAAAGCTGCTTTTCCCACTCTGCTCTATACCTGGCTTTCTAACATAAGCTAGCATGCTGTTCAACCCAGATCAAAATTTTCACAGAGATGTCTCTAACTGAAGAAATAAGTTTTCAAAAGGATAGGAACAATGAATCATCTTGACTGCACAATTTCAAGTGTCATATGGCCTTTACTGAAACCAGAAAGAATTCTACCTGAAGAAACCAAAGTGTAGAGGAAGTAAATTTAAAACAAGGAAAGACAGTAAACTCTCAAATTTGAAATAATCTGATAAAGGATTAATGCAAGTGTTTCATTGTGGGGATTATCTGATGAGTATCTGATGTGACTAATGCTTTCAGTAGTCATACTTTATTACAGCTCTACTACTAGTTAGATTACTGCTTATTTCCTTATCAGTCAGGCTCAGACCTCAAGAAATTTTCGTAAACAAGGGAGGCACTACAGACATGAAGATGCTATCCTACCCAACTGCAGTAAGAAATCGCCTACTCCAGTACAATTCTTTTCTTAATTCTCTACCTGGTCTCGTAGTCTCCTGCTGATCCCATGGATGGAGAAGCTGTGTACTTTCTTTCACACTCCTGACTCCACCAAAACACCACAAATTGCCTTCAGTCCATCACTTGCAGCCCACTGCAGAGGGGAAAGCTCATTCAGGAATCATTATGACAGTCTGGGAATAAGGGTAGTGGTAGAGACTCATCAAGGCTGGGTCATTCAGTCTGCAACATACGCCTAAAGTCAGAGAGGAGTGTAGTTGTACTAAAGCAACACAGTTGCATTGATGTTGATGTAACATACGTTCAGAATTTTGTTACTCTTGTAGTAATAATTCAAACCTTTCCACTATCAGAAGCACTTCCAACATTTTATTGTTTTCTTTGGATGATACATATGTGAGGGTTTCTTTAATTTGTCCTTAGTTTAATGGTGAACACGGCAATGCTGAATCAAGAGTTGGACTTGATGATCTTAGAAGTCTTTTCCAACCTAAACTATTCTATGAATCTATGATTCACCCAGTTCTACTTCTGGCACCATTATTCTTTGCACATCAGCTGAAGGTTGATGCTTGAATCCTGGTTACAAACAAAAGATATCAGACTCTTGATAATTACTGCTCAGTGTCTTAGTATCCACCAGATTGAATGATAAATGTTAGAAACACTACTTGAAGTAATTTATCCCATTCTAGTCTACTCAGTGGGATGTTTCAGAAGCACATATGGGTGAGTTCAAGTCTTCAAAACCAAAATAAGTTTATTTCTCTACTTAGGAAAACACAGCTCACAATAGATACCTCTCCTGCTCTTTGGTCCGAAGTCAGAGGCCTTGACATACATTTATCAGTATCTGCATGATTCGTACTCCAAGTCAGTCACATTTTTCAGGTATTCTACTTTTATTTAGAGAGCTACTTTTCTCAACAAGGCTGATAACTACTGCAAGTCAATGCTGATTGTTACTCTCTTCACCATGGTTGCTTTCTACAGAAATCCACATGTATTAAGAATGCTTTCCTGGAAAATGCTCACTTCTGTGGTCCTAATCCCTCTGTTTTCTTATCCTCACTTCTGTGCCCGAGAAGGTCACAGAACCGATCCCCTAGAAGATATAAGACACATGAAGGACAGGGAGGTGATTCAGGACAGTCAGCGTGGCATCACCAAGGGCAAGTCCTGCTTTACCAATGCAGTGGCCTTCCATGATAAAGTGATATCAGTGGAGAAGGGAAATGCTACAGATATCATTTATCTGTACTTCTGTAAAGCCTTTGACATGGGCCCCCACAACATCCTTCTCGCCAAAGTGGAAAGAAATGGATTTGATGGGTGCTGTTAGATGGATAAGGCATTGCTTGGAAGATCACATCCAGAGGGTAGTAGTCAATAGCTCAGAGTCCCAATGGAGATCAATGAAAAGTGGTGTCCTTCAAGCATCTGTATTGGGACCAGTACTGTTTAATTCCTACATTAATGACATAGACAGAGAGATAGAGTGCAGTCTCAGCAAATATGTAGAGTGGTGCAGTTGATACAGATGAAGGACAGGATGCCACCCAGAAGGACCTGGACAAGCTTGAGAAGTAGGTCCATGGGAATCTCTTGAGGTTTAATAAAACCAAGTGAAAGGTGCTGCACCTGGCTCAAGGCAACTCCTGGTATAAATAGAGGTTGGAGGATGAACAGACTGAAAATAGCTCTGCTGAGAAAAACTTGGGGTGCTGATGGATGAGATGCTGGACATGACCTGGAAATGTGTGCTTGCAGCCCAGGAAGCCAATTTTATCCTGTGCTGCATCAAAGCAGCATGGCCAGCAGGGTGAGGGAGGTGATTCTGTCTGTCTACTCCACTCTCATGAGAGCCCACACATGGAGTACTGTGTCCAGTTCTGGGGTTCCCAGCACAGGAAGGATACCAGCCTTTTGGAGTAAGTCCAGAGGAGGGCCACCAAGATGAGCAGGGGGGTGGAGCACCTCTCCTATGAGGAAAGGCTGAGAATAGGGTTTGTTCAGCCTGGAAAATAGGAAGGCTTCAGAGTGTCCTGATTGTGGTCTTCTGGTACCTGAAGGGAGCCTACAAGAAAGATGGAGAGGGACTTTTTATAGGAGCATGTAGTGACGGGACAAGAGGGAATGGATTCAAACTGAAGAAGAGTAGATTTGGATTAGATATTAGAAAGAAATTCTTTATTATTATAGTGGTGAGTCACTGGAACAGATTACCCTGAGAAGCTATGGATGCCTCATCCCTAGAAGTATTCAAGGGCAGACTGGAGTGAGCTCTGAGCAACCTGGTCTAGTGAAAGGTATCTCTGGGCAACGGCAAGGGGGGTTGACTCTAGATGATCTTTAAGGTTATTTCTAAAGCAAATATTCTGATTCTAGGACTGTATTTCTGCTGCAACCCAGCTGAAACTTTACTTTTAACTTTATTTTCGAATATTTAACAGTCTGAAATAGGCAAAGAAATCTGTAAGATTTCTGGAGTAAACTTGTATTTTCAGAGTTTTTTCCTACCTTTTATTTCCACATCAATCAAAGGTCAAAGACATCAATATGTGGGCCACACTGAATTGTCTTGTGTCCTATGATAAAGGTTGTATCATACTAGTTATCTGTCTGGAACAGGCAGCCTGTGTGCATCTGGTTACAACATTGCAGAAGATCCTCATAAAACAATATGATGGTCACTTTGTAATGATAAAGGTGCAAATACCTCTTTAGGAAAATTCAGGCTTTTCTTTCTAATTAGAGTTTAAAGGCAAAAAAACAGGACTAAAAATCTCTCCTTGCTCAAACCACACCTCCATTAACTGAAGAGAAATAAAACCTAATGAAGTACTAAGATGATCTTTCCAGCTTAAACCCATGAAAACTAATAGACAGTCAAATGTGAGGAAGCATCATGTTATGTTAACAGTAATCATTTTCCCAAATATGGTTTTTAGGCATTTAAGTCCAAGGCAGCATTTTCTGTTGCTCTGATTGTTTAGAATGGCAGCACAGACCTTGGTAAACCTAACCATCAAGTAACCAAGACTGTTAACTTATAATAGTATCTCCTAGGTAAGTTGAGTGTCTTTGCCATAAAATGTCAAGGTTAAAATCTTTGAACCTCTACAGATAATTAATGCACCCACTGCAACATAATCCTGTGGATTGTCTGCATGAGAAACTTAGTGAGCACTTAGCTAGGCTATAAAATAACACTACATTCCCTGTGTCAGCTCCAAGTATCTCCGTGAGAGGTTGGTTACTGCATTTTGAGCACTGTCCCATGCTGAGTATTCCAAGAACTATTTGCATAAGGAAATAGAAGTAAGTAACATGTTATAAATTTACACCTTTCACTCTTGAATACTGACTTTTTTTGCAAATAAAACTCCCAGACATACTGAACACCCTATACTTACTAAGGTAAATAGCAGTACAAATCATTAACTTTTACTATTCTATATTCTGTTTGCCAGGCATTAGTTTGGCAAGCAAGCTTTGCTCTTTAAAGAGTGTCAGCTTCCACAGGCGTTTTAATGAAAAGACAAAAGTAGTGTGCTCATACAAAGTGACAACAACAACTAATCCTGGGATCAGGTAGAACCCCTCTCAAATATTTTGATTCAGTGTACTTCCAAATATGTGCAACAGCTTAGAAAATGAAGGATGTGTTTGTTGGAAGACGCAGAAATCAGATCCTGTACCATGCAGATGTGATAATAATTCAGCTCTGCAATTTTACGTCTATATAGTGCATAAGCAAAGATAATCTTGGCTTACACAGCCTTGCAAGATTTTTGAGTGCACTTCTGAATTTCAGTCAATTTCATTCAAAAGGAACTGTCAATGGAAGAAATTTGTGCTATGCACCTCAGCATTCAACTGTTTTTACTGCAACAGGCAAAATTTCCTCAAAACAGTTTTTTGATATGAGGCATGGAAGAATATTTATAGCATCTGTATAGAAATTTTTAGGTGGAGCTAATGGACTAGAGCTGGTCTTGCAAATTTGAAAAATTTGAGCTCTTCAGTAAACCCAATACTAAAATTGGATAAAAATATAAGCCATAATTATTCATAGCACTTTCACAACAACAGCAATGCCCCCAAAAGAAAACTAACAACTTCCCCCCTCTATCCTCATACTTATACCAGAGCTAAGAATTTTGTTCAGGAGGCATAATCAATCTTACTTTGTTATAAGCAAAATATCCTGAAACAAGAGGGTAAACTGAGTGATAACTCTTAAAATAGACAGTAATTCAGGAGCTCAAATGTTGCACAGGTAGTGTGTTTTAATCTTTGGAGCTGATAATATAGGATAATACAAGAGAAACCATCTTCAAATTGGTATGTATTATATTACTGCATGAGTGCATGCAAAACCTACATCTATGATTTATAATGAAGAGCATTCCTCTTTACTATCCCATCTCTTCCTATTTCTTAAATTCCTATTCCCTTTCAGAGTCAACTGGAAAAAAGCAAACAAAACTTTCCATAAAAATCCTTCCATTAAAAAACTAATAAACCAAAACCAACTAAACAAAAAAACCCACAAACAACACCACCCTCCAACAAAATTACTATAGCACTTTATCTATAGGACTGCTTCGACCTGTATGTAAAATAACCTTATGTATTTATCACAAAACATAGCCCAAGTATTGTTATCCATCAGAAAATTTCAATTGCTTTTAATCAGAAGCTATCCAAACACACCATAGGGCCTTAAATGCTTCTGCAAATGTAGATACCATCCCTGTTGTAATGGTGATGGTGCTGAAGAATTTATTCTGCACTTTCTTGGCTCTTCCCCCAAACACATAATTTCAGCAATGTGAAAAGCAATTGAACAATAACAATAACAAAAGTCCCTATTTCAGATCCAGCTGAAACAAAATATTTATGCATTGAGTACCACAATAATTTTAAGTTACTTTTTAAAAATAGTTTACCTGTGATCCAACATGGAGTCAGTGTGATTCACGTAAAACTATATCAGAGCAAGGCATTTTAAATCTTCCTCCATTTGGAGACAACTGACTGAAACAGCAGGCCAGGATTTGAAAAAAATTAACAGTCAGTTCTCATTCTCTTCAAAAATAGGTTTTAAAGCTCTTTTATAACATACAGGGAGGGGGAATATATCCTACTCTGTCATTTACAATCAGTATCAATGACAACTTTATGTGAGTTAATGCTGCCAGATTTCGTATAATAACCTTGGATTCAACTCCACATGACATGAGACTGTAAACAACAACATGTCAGTTTTCAGTGTTTCAGCTTCTAAATCAGATGGAATAATTTTCCCATGGTCAAATAATAAGAGGAAAAAGAATGAAGAATAATAATGTCATTTATTCTTCTGATTAGTCTTTAAATATCAGGAAATATTGTATCAGATTCTACTTCTAAGGTTATTGATAGTTCTATATGTTCTTTATTATTTACCATGCTACTAAATCCATATAAAGCAGTTAAATGCCACCCTGACACCTGATCCCATCAGATCTCAGAAGCTAAGCAGGGTCAGCCCCAGTTAGCACTTGGATGGGAGACCTCCTGGGAATACCGGGTGCTGTAGGTTCTAGTCCTGAGGACTTCACTGTCACTGTCCAAGCTTGCTTGACCATGGTAGATGAACCTTAGGAGTTAAAGGGTGGGGCCAGTTCCATGCACGCTGTGCCTCACCTAAAAAAAATCCACTGTGCAGGCTCAAAGGAAACATCTACATGGGTAGATACCCTCCCTAATCTTCATTTGCGAAGTCAAGCCATGCTGCTGCTGCTGAAATCTATATTGGCTGCAAATTTTAGCAGCCATGGTTAAAATCATGTCATCGTTAAAACTGTTGAGAAAAATAAAAACCAACACTAGAGGAAAGTTCATCTTCCTCAGCCCCATTTTCATCCAGGAACTACCTAAACAATTTACGAAAAGCATTTATATGCCATTTGTGCATAGAAATCCTCACATTCATCTTTTTGGCATTTAATTATGTGCATGATGCCTTTGGTGGTATACAGACTCTGCCTCAGCCCTGCACACAGGCAAGACCAGGGTGAGCAGCAGCCACCTTCACCTCAGCACTGTTGGGTGAGTAGGAAGAAGCTGGAACACCAGTTGGCTGATCAGCACTGCCTCATAGGGCCATACCCAACCTCTTCCTTAATATTTGCCCTATGGACAACTAAGCCTTGGTAACTAAGGTTTCACTTACTATGAAACCACTTTGTAAAGACGTTTATGGTCCAGAGATGTTCTTCCCCAAATTAGGAGAAGTCAGTTGTCACACCTCAACCTCTTTCAGGGCAAAACCTTCCAAAACCAGTAGTTTCTACTTTCCCATGTCCTTATGTAATATTTCAGTGTGATTACAGTAATTCCACTTTCTAATTTTGCACTGGGTGCAGGTGCTCTGCTGGTGGTGACAGTGCTGGGGTTCCGCCAAGGTGGTTCCCATGTGGAGCTGTCAGGGCTGCCCCACTCAGACGCAGGACACAGCCAGTTCCAGCAGAGGGGAGGAGAGACCCTCACAGGGAGTTCCTTGTGGCCAATGAAGAGGAAAGAGACTATCTTCGTTTTGAACATCAGTGAAGAAAAGTTTAAACATGAGAACGTAGCAGTTTTCTGACTTGCCTCCCATGCTTTAGAGTACAGATTCAGAGACTGAGTCAACAGAGTCGACCCTTGAGGCAACAGGGAGCAGAAACACCAGTTCCGAGAAGCAAAAAAACAATGAGATTGTGGAATGTATCCACAAGAGTCCAATATGTCTTACTCCACTTTTTCCTCAAGCACAACAGCCACTTTTTACTTACTGAACAGGGTAAGACCTGAATAAAAGTCTACAAAAAGCAACGTGTAAAACTGAAGCCTGTTTTTATGAACAATGAATCTTGTTCAAGACAGTCAGAGTTTATTTTATGAAATGGAATTCCAGCTAGGAAACAGAAGGAAAGGCAGAGGAAGTTAAGGACAAAAATAATACTCCTGATAGACATGACGTGTCTTAATTTTAACAGATTTAACTGTAATTACATTATTTGTCTCAGTTCCAAGAAGCTGCTTTCTTCAATGAATGATTGCTGTTAAAGAACAGTGCGATTGAGGGAACTTTAAGCTTATTCCCACTTATATTTGCATAGGGTATAAGTTCCTCTTCATTCTTTTAGTCCTAAAGAAATACATTGTGCATGTCTGAATGATGTTGCAATACTAAGGCCTCAGGAGCATCAAAGAGGAGCCCCCTTAAGGTTCACCAGTGTTCTGCTGGGCTTTGTCTTTAGCGTGGGATGTAACACATAACTCAGAAGGAACAGTCAGTCTTCTTTATTGCATTCTGTCATGCTACACTGTACCATGTCATACAGAAAGCAAACAGTTTTTCCTCAGATGGTTTCCTAACGCATTCTGATACATGTAGAATAATTTAGTTTAAAAAAAACCCTCTGAGATCATCAAGTCTAAACATTAACTTAACACTGCCTTATCATAGACAATTAACATGGGCATGGTACTCTCCGAGTTACTAAACAATTTCACCCAGTAACAAGAGTTAAGCAAATTTGCAACATTCCTTGTAGATTATGATAGCATTATTATTAATACTACCATATTGTCGTGTGATACCATTAACCATTTTAAAAATAGCAGTAACATGACATTTGTATCATAATTACTCAGTAACTATCCATGACACCACTTAATAAGTGATCAGGTATTTAAGCATTAGTTAGTGCAGTCAGTCCTAAAGCCATATGTGAAAGCACTGAGATATATAACTACTTAGAATTTATCAAATCAAAGATTAGGTGATTTGTAAAACATATAGGAATAAATTTATCTGAACTATTCTCCATCACTTTTGTTTGGGTACTAATATTCTTGATTTTAAAGTGGAAAGCTAAAACCATGAGAAGCTTTGCTAACTTTTGTCACATGTCTTCACAGCAACAAAACAAAGCAAGAAAAGAAGGGAGCATTGCCCTCTGGAACTACGTTCTCCAGAACAGAGCTGAGGCAACAGCATCGGGGTGACTTCATCCTACAGGTACAAGGTTGCACTGTTCCTCTCCAAACACCTGCAGGGAGGCAGTTTCCACGATCCATTTAAATATCTTGAATTTACAGGACAACATACTCTGATTTAAACTTTATTTCATGAGCTCACTAAGAAATACAACAAAAATCATGACAACCAGGAGCTCAAACCTCTTTTTACCAGAGTAACCTATCACATGAACTCCTTCATTCATCCTTCAAATCATAAGGTTTAATAATTTGCAACCCATAATTCAATTTGTGCACTTTCAGGTATAGAAAAGTTACCTAGCCCATGTTGAGTGCATTCATCCTTCCTCCTTCACAACAGTTTGGGTGTAACTTGTAGCACATTAAGGAGCATCAAGGCCTCAGCAGTCCAGCTGCTTTGAGATTCACTTAAAATTTTTTTGGGGGTAAGCTGATATTTTAGACATTCCAGCTTGGAAACTTGATCTGTACCATTTCCAGAAGGTAGCAGATTCTGACAAAACTGTCAGACACAGTCAAAGGACAGCAATTTTCTGATGATAATGTCTGCATAGTGGCCTTTTAGCTCTTTCTGGCCACCTGTACTGCTTATGCAGTACTCTCACTTTGACCCAATGGCACTGCTCCCAGCATACATCATGCCTTAGCATGAGCTACATTAGCCACACTCTATACAGGAGCTGAGTCATCATAAATGCGCAGCCACACCACCAAGTGGCTCGCCCATCACACCTACATTGCCAGGGTGTTCTGAGAGAGTTCCCAAGACAGGGGTTCCCCTGATTGTGAGTTGCCCTAGTCCTACTTGGCAGATTCTCACAATTGGGAAAAAAGTGGTCAGTTTTGCCAGTACTGTCGAGACCCTAGTGTTAGCTTTCAACTACTCAGAGGGTGTTACTTGCTTTCTTTCACAAACCCATTGCTCCTTAACCCTCTAGTGAAGGTCAGGGCCAAAGGGTTCTGTGCCAAGCCCACTCAACTTGCCACACAATCCACCCAGCTCCTTTGGCTTGGGATCAAACCCCAGAAAGCTTTTCAGTGCACATCACAGTTCCTTTAAAGGTTGTTGCAGCAGCAAGATATGACAAACAGTGGCCTGGCCAAAGTGGCTGCAGGGCAGAGCAATGCCACCCATGTGCCCTCTGTATGCATCACTGGTACTTCGTGCCACATAAGTAGGAGCAATCTGGTCACATAGTCATCCCGTCTTTTTCTCTGCAAAAGAAAGAGCTGTGCTCTCTGTGCATCTCTGTAACAAAGGACTGAGTGATAGTCTTGCTAAAAATTAGAGCAAAGGCTATTTTTCTAAAAATTAGAAAGGACAAATAAAAAATACTTGACAACTTAGTGATACCACAGGGTTCGTGACCATTTCCATTTGACAGTTTTGGTAGTTGTTTATTATCAGTAGGAAAAAAAATTCCCAAGAACACTCCTACACTTAATTCTGACATTCATATCCCATATCAAGTTCTTTCAGCTGGGAATGAGTTTAGTTCTGACATGTCTTTAAGTCTGTGCTGCAAAAAAAATCAAATTCAATATTAGGTTTTGTTGGGATTTTTTTTTTTGTTTGGTTTGTTTTTTTCAAAAGTAACAGTTTATTTTAGGAGTGTTTCACAATGCATGAGAAACATTATCAAATGGAGTTCTTGGTTTTGCAACACCAGAACACATTAATATTTGTGTTTCTGCTGACGAGAAAGATGCTGCATTTTTGATAGACAAACATGTTAAGGGGTCAACGTACAGTCTGTGACTGTACCTACAGCATCTATAAACTGTAGTTCACATTCAGATTTTTGCTGAAAACAAACTGAATTTATGTGTAAACTGTGAATTATAGCTCCCTGGACTGAAATATTCTAGCATTTCAGAGTCATGGCTTCAGGTATTTTAGCTGAAAATTAGCACTGGACTATGTAGCAGAGTCTCTGTGCTCTATCATCACATTTGATACTTTCCTGTGAGACTGCAATAACCCCAAAGCGTTACAGGCTGATTTAAGGTAAAATTACAATCCTCTCAATTTATGCTCTGTGTACCAAGAGGTTTCAATAGCTACCTGATGTGCAGTAGAGGAAGTTAAACATTTTTGAATCAAAGTTGTCCAGTAAGTCAGACAGGAAACAAATACTACCCAGTAAGGCGCTTTTAGTACACAGATATTACTGTGCAGTACCAGCCCACTTTACTGCCCAACTCCAAATAAGTCTGAAGACAGCTGCAACTCCCAGCGAGCAGCAAGTATTTACAGGGTGAAAAGGCTGCAGGTTGTTTTCTCTCACCTGTAATGCAGAGGACAACACACTGGGTTTGGCAAAAGCAGATTACGTAACATACAAAAATTTACATTATTTGATGACTTGCAATTAAAACCAGTATTACTTAGTTTATACTGCTGTATTAGATTACAAAGCCATACAGATTTTTACCTGAAAACAGACATATAAGGGGTGACTATAAGGCATAGTTATGTACTATTGCCTAGTACTAGAGCCCAAGGGAATTTTTATTTCCTTTACTTTAATTGAACTTTGCTATAAATTTTCTGCCTTTCAGTTATTTTAAGATACATGGCTACAACCAAGCTGATATAATACATTTATTCAATACAGCCTCATTGCCAGTCAGCAGTATTCCTGCACCACTTGCTTCAAGAAAACTTCTGTTAAACCCCAGGAAATGGCACTGAAGCACTGCTATTTTCTAGTTAAACCAAAGTCTGTCAACAGTCCTGTAAATTTAGTTTATAACATCAAAGTAATTATAATCTATCTAGCCAAGATTAATATATCACACCACCACATGAACCATGTGAGCTAAAAACCAGACCAGGGTAACCTCAGCCTTTAGGTAACAAGTAGCATCAGGAAGAAGCAATAAGAAGCTGCATTTTATACCAAGGAAGGAGAAATCTGAAACTTCAGGCAGACTCCTGGGTGGCTTTTTGACTTTCTGTGTGTGATTTTTTTCATAGGACCAAGTTTGCCTGGAGTGCAGAAATTTAGGCTAATAAAAAATAAGCTATGTTTACATGCCAGATTGTCAGAATGATGTTCAGATTAATTATAAACAATGTCTTTGCTGTCACCAAAGAAGCCAAGTGCATGCTTAACTTAATTGCAAACATCAGGAATGAAAAAAGGTGGCTTGTACACTTTATGATACCACTCCTGTTTTACCCCTGCAAATTATGCTGTAGCCTGTCAGAGGTGAATTAGACCTGTTCAGTCCTTTACAAATATAGTTTCAAATTCAAATACAAGTAGTAAGCCTCAGCTGAGGCAGCCATGGGTGACTGCCCTGTGCTGGCAGACCTGAGGTCTGCCCTGTATTGCCCTGTCATACCCTTTGCTGAGAGGCGGAGAAGTGGGAATATAGTCAGGAAGGGAATGCTTTACACAGATACTGTCCACCACTGTTTAAAAAACAAATGTATGACCACACCTTGGGTTAATCTGTGCTAAAAGGCCAAGATACAGAAGCAATTGTTGTAACTTCACTTACTACAAAAGATTGGTATTTACAGTACATACATGTCAGCGTTCACAATAGCTGTGAACCATTCCCCAGCTAAAGCAGCAGTGTCTAGACCATTAAAAACTTGATTGAATTAGTGAGGATGTCCTAAAATAATAGACAAGTAAAATAGATTCTGTGTAACAAATAGTTTTATCAGAACAGTCTCTAGTATCTTTTGTGAAGTGAGTAGTTAAAAGGATATGCCAATCAATATGGAACACAAAAAAGAGCATGTTTCATATTAATGTTGGAAAAATTCTCTCCTCAGAAAAAGATATAATTGAGGCTGTAAAGCATTAGTCACCATTTAAAAAAAAATCAATTAAATTTAATGTCTACATTAGGATGGCAAATGTTTGCCGAAGTTTTTTTTTTGGCAGATGTTCAGAAACATCCTATTTTATTTAGATCTAGAACTTCATATGTCCTTGAATATCTGAACAAAACCAAATGGTTTTACTTCTTTCTGTTACTTCCTGGTATGTACTGAGTTAAGGACTCTGTAAATACAGCAAAGGAGTTAGCTGAAAATAGAGAGGGGAAAGGATATGGGAAGTTTGCAACATTTGTAATTATACTGGACTTCTTGCTTCTGACATAAGAAATGCCACAAAGTGCCACCTGACTTGTGAGGGACTTGTCATTTGCTTAGTGATGATCTGCCCATGGGTAAGGTGAGGAAGGGTGACAAGCAAAGCATTAAGCTTGTCTTGCACTCATTCCCAGGACACAGTAGTTTGCTGCTGCTGCTGCTTAACTCCACCTTCCAGCAGCAATGATAGAACATGCATTCCAGCAAGAATGGGAGAACTTATCCATAAGTTTTCACATTACTCCAGAGGTGGCTGACAGAATGATCATGTACTTTCATAGGAAGAAGTGGACACCACAAAAGTTGAACATCTGTTTTTCTGCAGCTTGGTCCTGAAAACATGTTTCTTCATATTTACACAAATGGAAGATGGGAAAAGATTTCTATGACCTGGCTTGTCTCCCTCAATGCTTTACAGAACTGTTTTAGGAATCCACAGCATCATCAATTTTCAGCTTCTCTGACTGAGGCAGCAACTTCAACAAATACTTTTCTCTCAGATTTTGTCTGATGAGAAGAAAATAAACTTTATTTCTAGGTAAGTTTTGAAGAGGAAGAAGATATAACAATGATGAAAAGAGACTGAGAGAATCACAAAAATGATACTGCACAAAGGCAGAGGTTGGAGAAGGGGGATCTTCACGCTCAGTGTACTTCACTTCTTCACTTTCTCCTCTCTCTGATGTGGTGATGGTTCCTAAGTACTTTGCCATGCTACCTGCCATACTAGCTCTGCAGGAAGCTACTGAAGCCCTGGGAGATTTTCCTGAGAGATCAGGCAAAAAGGATGAGTTCTCAGTAACACTTAAAAGTAGAAAATAACAAATTACAAGTTGTTTTGTTGATTTGGGTTTTTTTGTTTGTTTGGGGAGTTTTTTTGTTTGTGTTTTTATTTAGGCTCACCTGATGCATAGGTATTTCAAAAATAATTCCCAAAGCTCTTGGCGCAAATCTCTCTCTCCTCTCCCTCTTGCTGGAGATTGCTGATGTGTGTTTTACTTGCTTCTCTAGGCTGCAGTCTTCATCTGCAGAAATAACATCAGGATAAAGGTGAAGGTAGAGGGAGAAGAATAAGAAAAACATTATTAGAAACTTAAGAACTTCCATACCTATGAGACTGGCTCACTGCCTGATCTAGCTGAAGATAGGATCTGTGATTTGGCTATGAAAGTAACTTTTTGGTCTCACATTGTACCAATGCTGTAAAAAGCAGCAGGTTAGAGAAGCTGAAAATTGAGTGAAGCATCTGAGATAGTTCCTTTCATGTACAACCAGCCTTCTGTGATGGTATAATGACAAATATATAAAATACTAAATGAAGAGGTTCTATAAGCACAAAAGATGAAACCTGAAAGTCTTAAAATTTGCTCAGTCTATAGAGTGCTGATCCACTCTTCTGAAGTTCCTATTATCAAGTTTTATATATAATAAGAAATATTTTTTCTCAAGGTGCTACATTTTTTATATACTTATGATATCAGTAGATCCATTATGAGGTAGGTATTAAGAGAAACTTATTTACCACTAAACCATAGAAACAGAATGTCAGTTACAATGGAGAGATTAATTAAAAGCACCTTTTTGCAGCAATTACTTCTTTTTTTCTTGAAGAAAGAACTTACATTTTAGATATTAATGAGGAAAAAATCAATAGCATGCTATCAAAAGAAACATGCCACTTTCTCTTGAGGGGTATGATTAGCATTTCACAAATGCAAAATGTGGAGTATATTGATTCAAAAAGCTCTGTTTCAGTCCTTATTAATGAAAATAAGAATAGGGGACATTTGAAAGAAGGTTTCACTTTCTTTCCTTCCCTCTCTACCACTTTCAATGAGACAGATTTCTCAGTGAAAAATGGAAAAATATCTCTTGCCATTTACATCTTACTGATTTCTGGATATTTTATAGATGTTTTATTTATTTTCCCATTGATTTATCAAATGATATTGGCTTTTAATTTTTTGGTTTTGTGGTTTGGTTGGTTGGTTTGTTGTTCTTTAACCTCACCGCAGAGAGGAAACTGTGCAGACTCCTGCACTGGTTCCACAACTTGTAACATGTGCACAGATAAAATAATAGCTTTCAAGTCCTAACTACTTTCTGTAACTGTTCTGAAACTTAATATTTCTTCTGTAACTATTTTCTATCTTGTAGTGATGCTTGTATGCCAGCATCATAAGGCTCATTAAGTATGCATGTAAATTTTTGAAGGGAATATAATAACAAACTGACTCACATGCAGTTTTGGATTTTTTTTTCTCTTCTCCATTGTAATTGAAGATTAAAGATGGTTAGAATAGTGGAGGGGTTTCCACCAAATGTTTCAGTGGAAGTAGATGTTACTTCGGATCAAACTTTTCACTGGAACTCCAAACAATTTTTTCCCCCCAGAGCATCTCACAGTTTGCTTAAACTCCCACTCTGTGTGCAGGCTGCTTGTCTAAACTTCAGCTCTCAGAAGACATCGCTCGCCTGAGTCTTCTTTCCTTGCCTGCAGTAGGAGAAGTTTATGAGCAGTACCTGTCCTGCAGAGGACCTCAAGGAAACAAGAAAGGTGAATGAAGCACAGTTCCAGAGGGACATAACAACAGTTTGAATGTGAGAGATTTATCTTTTTAGAAAAAACATTTCAAGATCAGGATCAAGAGAAAAAAAATCTAAGTTTCCTGTGTAAGGCAGCTTTCTTCAGGATAAGTCATATCACTTTAGATTGGATAAAATATTATATGGACTAATATGCAGGGATTCCTGGAACCAGCCAGCGTTGTGGCAATACTTGAGAGCTAACCTACATCTCTATGAGCAATCGCGCAACTCCATGAAATTTCCCTAGTCTGATCAAACCATGAATTGAAAATAGGAAGTGTTGAGGTCCGGACTGAGTGACAGGGACAGTCATAGACCTTGATTTAGTGGTAGGTCTTGCTGGGGTGGATCTTGCTGATATGCCTCTTTCTAGATTTGGGCTTATTTTCAAAACATAAATTGATGAAATGAAACATCATATTTCTGATTAACTAATGGCAAATAGGTACAATCTTTTTGTCATGGTTTGACTGCAGTAAGAAAAAAGTCCTCCATAGCTACATAAAAATAAATGAGGTGAACATTTCCATGTCATCTGTTGGCATCAGTTGCTACCTACATACACATCTGTACAGTAACTTACATATTCCCTGTTGCATGTGCAGTGGAAAAGTATAATAGGCAGAAGCTGTCCATGTATTTTCAAGCCCATGGATTCTGCATATGCAGGTTTACAGTTTTCTTTGTAACATTTCATCCCTCAGCTAGCTCTACCTAATTTTCATTATTTTTAACAGAAAATATGTATGCAAATCTAAAGATGAAATGTTTGCCTTCAATGACTGTCTAAAATTAAAATCATTACAATTTACTAAACTTTAACTATTGGCCTTCACTTTTGTTAACTTTGCTTTCAGCTATTTCTTCTAATATAAAATTTATATTACAACAAACCAAGTCTTTCTGAATGTCACGTTTATTTTAATTATTCCTTCCTTGATAAGGTATGTGAAAAGCCAAGCACCCTTCAGCAAGCAATATTGAATTACATTATGAATTCCAATTTTTAATTTTAAACATGACTAAAATGAATTTAAAACAAAATTGGAAAAAGACTTGGAAGTATTAAATGTCAAGAATTTTGATGCCTCAATTATAAAATGTTTGACTTCAAGTTTAGCAGTTATAACTTGATAGTTGTATAGATTATCAGCTGTTGAAATTACATGCCACATCATCAGGAGTGCAACTAATTTCAAGACACTAGACTAGAACCTCTCAAAAGATTTACTCCATTTTCTTCTGTGAAGTTAATTTTCACTGCATTTGCATCCCTTCTTTCAGCCAGTATCTTCACAAACATAGAGATGTATTGGGTGCTATGCAACCCTTTCTTTACACACTCAAGCAAAACATCAAGCAAACAGATGCCTTGAATTCTCCTGAGCACAAAAATACTTCAAAATTAGCATGGCTGGTATCTCTAACATAGATGAAGAACAAGAAAAACAGACATAAAAGGAAACATGCTGTTCTCAGGGCACAATTTTAAGGTCATTTGAAGCCTCTTTCATTCGCTTTCAATATAAAGCCTTTTCTTCAAGGCTTAGGAGATCCTGCTTTCCTTAAAACTGGAATAATGCATCAGTAGTCTACCTGCATGTGTGAAAGATAAATGCAAAATAACATCAAGCAGCTTTTTGCTCTCTGAATTCATTTGTACAGAAGGAGCTTGGAGAGTTAAGAGGATAGCACTTAGCTCAAAAGACTCATCAGATTAGACATCACTCTTGAAGAACAAACTTACATCCCATTTAATGTGTTGGAGGGAGGTTGGGAGAAAGACAGAAAAAAAACTTTTGAAGTGGTTACTCACTTTCAATTTCCTCAGAAAAAGATAAGACAAGGACAACAATAAAGCCTGTCTCAAACAATTTTGGAAATTGTAAAAGCTATGTTTTCCTTTCAAACAGCTCCTTTGAGCAATCCATATTCTCAACAACAGTAATTGAAAGACAAAGCTTTTACAGCTTCTGAAATGCTTGTCCCTGTTCCTCCTTTACATAGATCAAGGACAGTAAGATTACTGACTCCCTGGAAATATACAGCCCATCAAATCTTGAAAAATAGTAGATATGCCCTTTTTCTGTTCTTAGTCCTTTCCTTAATTTTATGAAAAAAAATGGACTGAAGAGGGCTTTTGAATACATTGGCATTCACCTTTGTCAAACACAGTTATTTTACAAAAGTTATTTTTGCCTTGATATTGCTTTTTAGATTAGCTACCTACAATGCCCTATAAGGACTTAACATATTTGACCACAGGAGGGTCATCCTTGCTTAGATATCTCTCCATTGAGATTACTCTACATTGTCTCTCTACTAGACACCAAAGAGTTGATCCTTCATTCCTACAGTGTTTCAGAGGCTTTTGCCTTACCAGATCTTCTATTCTCTTTTGGACAAGGTCAAACAGTATCTATACTGCAAATGGGCTTCTTTGCCTCCTAACCCAATGCTCATCTCCAATATTCTTCAGCTGGAGAGTGCAGTCTCACCTGCCCTGCAACACCCACAGCATCAGTCTGCTTCTCTTACAACACCACTGCCCCAGCACTCTGCAGAAGATCACACCAAATGCTTGATCTAAGTTACTGCCCAAATCCTGTCCACTGCTCCCTGTGTTCCTATTGCTGACAGGGGTGTTAGAACACCATGGATGGGTTCATTTCTGGGACAGAGACAAGACTTGAGCAAGGCTGCTTCCTCAGCTCAAGAAGCAATTTGTGTTGCTTCAAAATGCCCATGCTGCTCTGGCCTGAGATTATTTAAGATTTATGTGTATGATGAATGTCCCATATATGCACATGCACAGAAATATCTGGAGAGCACATGGTCAAAAGCAATGTATTCTACAGCAGGTTTCCCTGTGTGGTGATGCCACCACAATCTAGGATAGCCTGGTGCACAGATTATTGGGGAGAATGGGAAACTCAGTGCTGTTCAAAATAAGGGCCTAAAACCTACTCCAGAGCATTCATTTAGTCTTCGGTGTGGCTACCAGGGAGGCAGTTTAACAGCCAGCCTTGGCAAACTCGTTCTCTACATGTCACATTATTCAGTTTGCACACTCAAATCTGGAATTAACTGTAGGACAGGGCTTCCTTTCCCAGGGGCTTATCTGTTTTCATCTTTTAAACTACCTCATTTGGAAGGTATCATGACACTTGCAAAAATATCACTTACTGCATTAACCATTTTATGAAAACAGTGCCCCCACAAAAAAAGACACATGGTCACACATAATATACTATACCACTATCTTTGTCTTAACTGGCAGCCCATTGGAAACCTTATTGCTTTTTTTTTTTTTTTTTTGTATCTCATCTGGGGCTAAGACTGATTCCAGATAAGAATAATTTATTATTCAACACCTATTTGCAGGGTGGAAAAAAGGGAATTTCTGACTAGAAACTCATAATCTACAATGTAGAAAAACTTCAAATCTTCAGCAAGTCATCTGAGTGACCCGCATATACAGGTTCAATTATGATTCACATCTACAGATCCAGCCTATATGAGCTACCTTGCTGTATTGCCCTTTATGCTAGTATGCAGAAAACTGTGACATTAATAGCAGATAAAAAAAAAAAAAAAGGTGATAAAAGACCCTTTTCATATACTTAAGTACGACACTCTGGCTCCAATGAGATAATCTAACCTCTTCAAACAATTATGTCCTTGATAAAAACAGGAGTAAATCAATTTTGAAGTGATACTGAAAGTGCTTTTTCAATAAATCACCAAAGGGAAGCTGCTCTTGTTTTTGCATTATAACAAGCTACTTCAAAATCAACCCAAAGCAAACATCAAGCATCAACTGAAAGGCTAAAATATGAAAAGCAAAAGGAAGTTGGAACTGTTGGTACCCATAGCATAGAACTCACAAGTCAATGCCCCAAAGCCACTCAAAATACGTCTCTGGAGAGTGCTGAAATGTTCTTGACATCATTTTGCTGATGTTACACATTTGTCACATCTGTGTTATAGATCAGTGCTAATAACTATTTACCTCATCCAGAAAAACAGCTTTTGTCATAAGAACTGGGATATAAAGGTCCAAAAAACTAANTCCTTCCTTATCCTGCTGCAGGAGGCAGGTTAATCAACATGGTTGAACATTAACAGGTCTTGTGAGGAAGTGTCTGGTCTTTCAGGTGGTGGGATTTCTCTCAGCCTCTGTTGCACAAGGTTTGCTGTTTAAACCTATCAAGCTCCTTACTGCTGACAGCTGAGTTTCAGACCTCACACTGGGAAATATTTTGGAAACGCGGCAAAGTGCTTCAAATGGGTTGTAGAATGAGGAGAGGTGAAAAGGAAGGAAAAAAAATCTGAGACAAAGTTCTACACCCAAATAATCAAAGAGTAAAGTAGAAATTTGGTTGACTAAGTGAAAAACAAAAGGCAAGACACAGACCAGTGTGCAGATTGGAACAACAGAAGAGCAGTGTGTACAGAAGAAATAAAAAAATTATGGCTTGTAGACTAGGAACCAAAAGCTGTCCTGGATTTAAGAGACAAATGTCACACTCCAGGGACTTTTCTCTTTCCAATTAATTCTCTGCGTGCTTCTCCAAAGGGAATGCAGCTGTCCTGACTCCTTGCTGCTGGCATCAGAGAATGAGAGTCTGGGGACACATCTCCCCCGGGGTTGTATCTTTCCAATTTCCAGGTTGTTCCTGGGACACAGCCTGACTCCCTCCAAATCAGCTTCCTAGCTGATGCTATGGATCATGCAGAGAAGTGAAAATATTACAGAGCTGCTCTCTCACTGATGCACTAAGCTGTTGATTCACACATTTCTGCAGTTTTAAATGGTGTGATTCAGTAATCAGCCTATAATTGAGTGAGGGATGATTGAGACAGTGCATCTTCAGAAACACCATTACAAATCAACACTGCAGTGCAGTAATTTGAAAAACCAGTACTGCTTACAAATGCTACACACATTCAACATCAGTATACAGTATTTTCCTCTTTGATGTATGAATTAAGCCAATTCAATCAGCACACAGACCTAGCAGCAGCTGAAAAAAGTCAAAGCCACTATTAACATTTGAACAGAAGCTGTTGTAGTTTGGAATTATTATGTAAATTCTCTCTCCTGCTATTAACTGCCCATGTCAGTAGTCGACAAAAAAAGTAGTTAACTGTTGATCACTTGGGTGGGGGCAGGTTGTCTCTTTTGTTTCTGGGGACCACACACGGCTCGGGGTGGGGGAGGGCGTGGGTGTGCTGGGAAGAGGGGAAGCGGTCTCCAGGCTGCTGCTGCGGCGGCCACTGCTGCCTGTCCTGAACTGCCCCTGGCTGCTGCTGCTGCCACTGCCTGCCTGCCTGCCTGCCCAGAACTGCCCCTGGCTGCTGCTGCTGCTGCTGGCTGCCTGCCTG
>VWZD01004067.1:75906-113431 GCA_013396695.1 Sakesphorus luctuosus | reverse complement strand
TGTTGGGGAAGCGGTTTGCTCTGGTCTGTTTACAGATAGATAGATAGATAGATAGATAGATAGATAGATAGATAGATAGATAGATAGTAGTTAAGAACAGTTTTCCCTGTATTAAAGTTCCTTCTTCTAAATTTGATAAAGAGTGGTGTGATTATTGTGGAGGAGGCCCCCTCCCAGACTTGTGGGTAAACATTTTGGGTTTTTTTCCCCTCAAACCTAGACAGAAGCTAAATTTAAAAAAATGTTCTTTATAATGATACCGATTTAGCAGTGATACCAAGGACACAAAACAACTACAAAATAAAACATTTCTGCAAAATTGAACATTCTGTTGTGGTGCTCATAGTATTCAGAGATTTAGAAACAGTGATAAAACATTTTTTAAAAGTCACTTATGCCCACAAGTTCTTAAAATACAACAATTTAACGCTTTTTATTCTAATAATTGGGATGACATAGCTTTACTTCCAACTTTAGTTTTTTAAAAGGTAAAACTCAAGTGACAATGTGAAACACTTTTCATGCTTAGAGTAAAAATGCAACAATATGTGTTGCACCCTGAAATATTCTGCACTCAATCTCACTGTGTTGCACAGTTAAACCACTTTCTATACCACAACAGAAGTTATAAGGCTTTTGTGTGAAATATTCTTAGAAATAGACTTAAAACTAAACAAGAATCAGGAAACCTACATGCATCACAAAATAATGAATTTCTCAAAGTTGAAGTTACTTTGAATAATGAAAAGATGAGGTTGTAAAATAAAAAAATAGGTTTTTTAATAAAAATTAAATTATTTCTTATGTAGAAGATTGATTAAAATCTAGAAGATTGTACTTTGAGTGAGAGTATTTTATTCTATTCTGGGAATGATATTAGGACAAATATAGTAGAAAAATTATACTAGAAATCAGAATGAAAAATTGATAATATTTTTTCCTGAATCTTATTTGGAACAAATAACTGAAGTTGTCTATGTATTTTGACCAATTTCAGTCATTTCATGGTTGAAATGCATTTTGTAACAGTCATGTTCACTTTCTAAAGAAAAGGTACCTTGAAAATGCATATATCTTTTACTATTTCTTTTTCAAAAGCTTCAGTTAATTTTTGTTCCCCCACATAAAAAAAAGAAAAAAAATTGTACTAATTTCTCATATGTTTGGTCTCTGATCACAATTCTAGTGTTTACATTGATTCTTCTTACTGAAGTGTGCTCAAAGTACTTGAAGATATCCTTCAAAGTTGTTTATAGAAAATATATTCAGTCAATATTACATGTTCATTTTCTAAAGAGTGGTTTATTGTCAGGGTAAGGTAGATTTATGGCAGTCAGAGGAGGCAGAGACAAACTCAGGCAGCAGTCTGATCAGAAGGCTAGCACCAAAGACAGAGGACTTTATTTTTAGTTACAGCTTTATTTTTATCTACTTTCTTCCACACTGTGGCATCTCATAATTGGTCAGTCAGCTCAGCAAAGCATACATGGAGACACTTTACTGGCTAAAAGGTCTCTTGCATTCTGCAGGTTGTTCTTTCTCTCTTAAGGGTGCACTGCAAACTGCTTTCATTCAAGAATACACTGAACTGCTCCATATCAATCTCTTCATCAATTACCTCAGACATTAAGGGGTCAGCGGACCCGCTGAATTAACCCCCATAGTTTATATCATGTTTAAGGCTGGCACAGCTTCTCTACATACTACTCCTCTACATACTACTGACTCCAGAAAGGCATTCCACACTTAATTTTGCTATGAAAATGAAGTATACCCTGTACTTCGCTCAGACAGTATTCATTTTTAAGAGGGTATTTCTTCTGAACTTTTACTGAGCCCAAAACATTCCTTCAGGGCTTTTTAGCTTTATTTTAGTAACAAAATTAAATTAGCATTTATTTATTGTAACCTAAAGCAAAAATTACTTCTTTACTTTAATTCAAAACAAACTGAAGTATTTGGGTTGTGATCCAAATAGGGATTGGCACAGAACTTCAATGCCTCCAGAAGAGATTGCAAGCTGATTTACCATTGTCTTGCTTTATTCCTCTCCATATCTTCCTTGCTGAGTTGTGTCTCTAGAGTACACTGAAGGAACAAGTGTCTTGGACAATCCCTCAGAAAGCATTATGTGAGAAATAATATAGAGAGGAAAAAAAAAAGAAGGCAATTGAGAAAGAAAACTGAATCAATTCCGTAATGAGTTGCTATTTTGTAATTCCTCTTTTATCTCCATCAAAGCCTCTGTGATGCATTTAAAACCATTATAAGAATCAATTAGGCCTAAAAAACCAATCTTTGAAAGTCTAAAGGATTTTTCCCTCCCTCCATTTTTGGTGGATGCCAATTCACCAATTCTTGGAAAAAAAGAGTTCTTGGAACTGAAACCTGTTGGGAAGATTTCTCAGATCTATGCTTGCCTATCTCCTTATGACAAGAGACAGAACCACAATAGCTGACAGGTCAAGTCATTCCTCATAACTGTAACCATGTAGGGGAACCTATTAAAAATACAGGTGTTCTGCAAGCCCTTTTTTATGGCCTTCTATGATGGAATGACTCCCTCAGGGAGCAAGGGAATGGCTACAGATGTCATTGTCTGGATTTGTGTAAAGCCTTTGATCAGCCCCAACAACATCCCTCTCTCTAAATTGGAGAGACTTGACTGTTAGATGGATGAGGAATTGGTTGGACAATCACATCCAGAGGGTAGTGGTCAATGGCTCAGAGTAATGAAGGACATCAAGTGACTGTGGTGTCCCTTGGAGCAAGGAGAGAGTAAGGGGGATGTGTGAGAAGTGGTGTCCCTCAGGCATCTGTATTGGGAACAGTGTAGTTTAATATCTACATTTACAACATCAACAAAGGGACCGAGTGCACCCTCAACAAGTTTGCAGATGACCCCAAGCTAAGTGTTGCAGTTGACACACCTGAAGGAGAGGGTGCCCTCCAGAGGGACCTGGACAAGTTCAAGAAGTGTGTCCCCTGGGCATCTCATGTGCTTTAACAAAATCAAGTGTAAGGTCCTGCACCCAAGTTGTGGCACCAAAAACTTTAGCACACAGAAAATGTTCCAAAAGAAGAGGCAATTTAAACCAAATAATTTTGTTCATTCTGTTGGAAAGCAGAACTGTCAATGCACAAGTTCTGTCCACACCTCTCAAGGCGTATGCCACATAGCATCTTCAGGCTGGAAGGATATTTTTCAGCTGCTGCTGCTTTAGTAAACACAAGACACTCAACACCTTTCTCTGCTTCCTCTTACTTGTATATTCAGAAACTGCTTCATTTCATGAACAGTTTTAAAATTCAGTGTCCTGATTTTTTGGCTACTGTAACTATAACCTCATAAAAAGGAAGTGTAAAATATGACATAAGATGTAACATATTTATAACAATACAATAATAATAATAGTTATAATTATGTTTTAGTGTCATCCGTATCTGAAAGCATGTGTGGCCTCTTCCCTTTTCTATCAAGCAAGATGTTTGCCTGACTCAGTACTAGAATTACCCTCTTTCAAAGCAGATGTTAACATCCAACAAATAATGTGAGTTGGAGGATATAGGGGCAGTGGTGAGAAAATTATAAAAGAGGTTAAAGTGGACTGAAATTAACTGGAAAGAAATCCATGGAATGAAACAAAGAAGTAGTTAACTGAGGGAAAAGGAAAGAGAAATATTTCTCAAAATAAGAAATATGTTGTAGGAAATTAAGTTCTTTGCTTTTGCCTTCTCTGTGATCCGAGAGGTCAAAGCTTTCAAAATCTTTGCTTTCTCACTTTAATTATTTGGCTTATAAGACTTTAACCTGGAAGTGTCCACCATTTCTTTCCCTTATAAAATTTCACCCTCTTGCAAATGTGCAAGTAATTTTTTTGTTTGGCTGAATTGTATCTTTCTGTTGTGCAGTTATTCAATATAATGCTTGTCTTCTTCAAAATATCACTTATAAGCATTTACTAAGTATGGTTTTGGTAGCATGCCTAGAGACAAGAAAACAAAGGCATTTTCTGGGTTTATCCCAAACACAACCTGATTAAATTTTTCTTATACACCACTACAGAGGTTATAAAAGAGTTGATTTCTTTTCTTATAGATCTGTACTAACAAACAATTCTCTGAGATTTCTGCTTCAAGAAAAACAAAATTCAAAACAAACACTGATAACATCATCAGAAAAAGCCAGGAAGGCAGCAAACAACCTTGGAGGCAGAAGCTGGACTACTGAAATTTAAAGTGTCATGGAGTAGTTATCCCAGCTCTGACATGGAAAGTCATGTAGCACCACCTTGTGAACTTCCCCTAAAAACACTCTGAAAGGGTCTGTAAAGATATAGCTGGAAACACACTGATCAGACTTACAGCATAACTAGCAAAATGAGCAGAGGCTCTGAAGCTTGGATTCAGAACACATATTCCGTATAATAGCAACTTAAAAAACCCCCAGTAAAAATAACGAAATAGTATTCGGAAATCATGCACTAATTAATGAACCCTGAAAAAGTTACCTTTATGCATATTGAATAGGTAAAAAAATACTATGAGTGCTACCAAAGCTCTTCACCATAGAGTCTGCTAATAGTTCTTCTGAATAATAGCCAGATCTTTGAATCTCCTGCATTTCTGCCCTCACAGAGAATGGGGCAACCCTACAGCAGTAGAGTGACGGACAGCATCAACAACCAGCTCTGAAAGAAATGAAGAAACCTTTCTGACAGCTTTTGCCACTTCAATCCAAGAACAAATATATGGGGTTTGGAGCCCATAATAAATCAAATGTACAGCCACTGAATCCCTTTTATACACAGAGAGAGCACCATAACCAAAATGCAGTTTAAATAGAGAAATTTTGTGTATTAAAATAATTATATTGGGACAAGCCCTAGTGTGACTACAAATACACAAGTATAAAAGTTCCCTAGAATGCTGCAGCTTACACCCTTTCAATAAAGTTATGTCAACAAAAGCCCATGTACCAGTGAAATAATACCAAGGCTAGAGCAGTAGAATATTAAGCCTGTGCCATGGTTTAACCCCACCTGGCAACCAAGCACCATGCAGTCGTTTCTTCACTCCCCCACCAGTGGGATCAGGGAGAGAACTGAAAGGGTAAAAGCTAGAAAACTTTTGGGTTGAGATAAAGACAATTTAATATGGAAAGCAAAAGCTGTACACAACAAGTAAAGTAAAACAAAGGACTGATTCAGCGCTTCCCAGGGGCAAGCAGATACTCAGCCATCTCCAGGGAAGCAGGGCCCCACCACATGTAACAGTTACCATGGCACACAAATGCCATGACTCCAAATGTCCCTCCCTTCCTTCTTCTTCCTGCCACTTTATATACTGAGCATGATGTCATATGATATGGAATATCTCCTGGGTCACTTTGAGTCACCTGCCCTGGCTGTGTCTCCTCTCATCCTCTCTTGCATCTCCTACTTCCTCTCCAGCACAGCAGTATGAAAAGCAGAAAAGGCCTTGGCTGTGTATAAGCACTGCTCAGCAATAACAAAAACATCTCAATATTATCAACCCTGTGTTGAGCACAAATCCAAAACACAGACCAATACTAGCCACTGTGGAGAAAATTAACTCTACCCCACACAGTCTGATTTTGCACTGTTATTTAAAAAAGCTAAGTGACCATAATTGCACACTGTATGCCAGAGATTTTAGCAATGCTTTGTAAAAGAACAATGTATTTCTGCAGAAATAGTATGTATCTCATAGCCTAGCACTACATTTGCCTTCCAATCTGTGTGCCTTCTGTATCCATATCTTGTAAATGACAGTACACAGTTAATTCTTTGAGTAACTATCTTCCAGCATCCTATTTTTGTTTCAGCAAACCCCTCTTTTGTTTCCTTTGACTCTTTTTCCAAGTGCTGCACTTATTTCTGTCTTCATTAAATTATAACTTTTCATGAAACGTAACATCAAATCCTTTACTGAAGTCAGGAGGAATTGCATTGTCTCATATTCTTTGTCTGCAAAATAGGATTTTATACTAAACAAAAGAAAGGTAACAGGCTCCTGGTGGTAAACTCATGCTGTTATTTACTCTGCTCTCCATGTCTTTAGTTACTCTTATGTTTATAGTTAGTTTTTGATTTTTGATAACTGGAAAATGTATCAATAATACTGTTGCCTAACACAGTGCACCTTGGAGCAAGAGATGCATTTACATGCACTTAAAGTCATCAGGGGCAGAGGGTGCTGTTGCACTGAGCATCTTACAGTGGTCTTCACTGAGCTCTGAGATCAAGCATTGTCTTTTTACTGGGTCTTATAGCTACAACTCAAGATATTTACTGTAGTTTGCTAAGACAAAAATAAAACACAAAAAACCCTTTTAAAAAATAATAACTCCCTTTCATTTTTTTGAAAGTGAAGATGAGCTGATGGCAGCCTCATGGTCTTAATAACAATCCAATTTCTAGTTTATAAGCCTGCAAGAAAAACATTCATTTCAGTGCCTGATATCAGCTGTAAGTTTTCAGCACAACAGGAATTATAAGATCAACTCATGTTGTAGCAGTCTGACATGGAGACTTTTTGTTGGTCTTTAACTATGAAGCATAAAGAACAACATTTGTCATTTTCCATTTATCTTGTAGACGTTAGTGTTATTGATATCACCCTCAAAGCAGAGAAAGGTGTCAGGGGAAAGTAGACAGGTTAACAGATGGGTGACTGAAAGGAAAGAAACACTAAAAATATTTGCCAATTTATACTTCATGTATTTTTTGTATGTAGAGTCTAATTCTGACTTGAGACTTTCAAAAATCAAGTTATTACTTTCAGGCTGTCTTTCTCAGCTTTCTGATATATTCCTTCTAGATCAATATCCCAGTGAAGAGGTAAAAAGAGAGAGAGTTAGCTTCTAGCAAAAGACCTTTCACACTTTCTACGCATTGTGGGTTGAAGATAGCTTAAAATTGAAGTCCAAGAAATTGAGCAATTTTTAGAAGTCCCAGATCCTGAAAACTTTTTTCTCAAGGGAGAAGAGAAGATGGAAGGAAGAGGTTCCCCTTGCTTCTCTATCTGCTGCCTAAATAACAGGGTTGTTTTTGAAATATATAGCTGGTATATCCTAACGTTTAAAAACTAGGTAGGGAGTTGAAAACTTATTTGAAAATATACCCTTCACTCCTCCCACTCCTAAATATTTTTGCATTGCCTTTATGACAGTCAGGTAGGAGCAGGTGTTATCTGAATACTATACTGGCAAGAATGAAAATCCAACCCTTATGCTATTAATGGATTTAATTTTACCTTTTTGTGTAAGAACAAAAGATTCTGCTTCACAGATAAGCATTATTTTTTTTCCTCCCAAAGAAAAATAGATGTTCACGTCCTCTATATCCCCTAAGTAATGGAAACTTATGCTGTCTTTGTGTCATGTTTTACAAATTTTATCTTATCCTAGTTGGATACTGCAGGTTTGCAGCACATACATGACCTTAAAAGAGAAAGGTAAAGACTTTTCACTACAGTATTCGCAGGTCTTCTTGTAGGAGCCCATAGTGCAACAGTGAGGGTGCTGAGATATGGCTGGATAAGTTATCACCCAAGTGGGTTATGTTGATTTGCTCCCTTGATAAATTTTTCTCAGGAATATATGCTAACATTTGTGGTTTGTGGGGTTTGTTTGGTTTAGGGTTTTTAGGAGCAGCAGTTGAGATGAGAAGAACATTTACAAGCTTACAGGTATTTTAATTGCAATAAACTGACTCATTAACAGTGATGAATTCTCATCTGAACCAAATCAGAAAACAAACATCAGACTAGCATAGGTTGCTCTGAAGTTCAGATGTTGAATCTTGGCAGAGCTGTTATTCTGCAGTTCTTTGGACTGTAGTCTCCAAAGAGGTCCATTTCTAACCATCTCTTTTCACCAATACATAACTTTAGTACAGGCAATTCTCTTCAAGCAAGTCAATCCAAGTAGAATACTCTTTTGGAGCCCAGCCTGACCTGTGCTAGAGAGTCAGTCAGCCGAACCAGGTCATCAGCTTGTCTCTTTCTCTGTGGCAATATAGGTCTATTTTTTCCATTTGAGCTGGGACCAGCCAGCCTTGCTTGACATTCTCTTCCCTTTCCAAGAAGTCCTCCCAGTCTGTCGGTGTCTCCCTAACTTTTTATCTGATCGTTGTCTTTTGACCCTGGCTTTGGTGAATAACCAGGTCTGATGCCTTGTTTTGTTTGAAGTGGTCGATCTTGCCAGCACTGCAACTTTCCATTGAATTTCTTTAGTGCCTTCTGATCGATGTACGTGCATGTCACATAGTTTACAATCATATCCCTGTTCCCTGTTATTTGTATCTGAGATAGAAGATGTTTCCTTTCATGGTTTTATTGTCTTCTACTTTATTTCAGTACATTTTAGCATGTTTATTCCAGCTACAATTGTAGGATTAAGTCAAAACATGAATATAGCTATCTCCTGTGATAAAATGTTTTAAACTGCTAAAAGAAACCTATAAGGAAGTGTTGGCATATAGGTGTGTGAGTTCGGCAGTAAATCGTGGCAGTCGACTAAGATCAAAGAGGCATAGCTCGCAGGTGTCACACAAAGACAGTTTATTAAAATAACTCCATGGAGAGAGAAAAGACAAGTAAAGGTCCAAACTAAAAGCCCTGTTCTAACTCTAAGTTACCCAATATATTTTCTTAATCTCCACCCATAGCTTCATCTTATAGGTTGAATTACAGTGTCTATAAAACTCATCACAGCTTTCATTGCATGACACTTTTCAGCAGATGTTCATTTCTGCTATGAAAAAAGTTATCTCTCAAGATTCCTTTCCCATGAGCAGACCGACCTGAAAACCTTCTTATCTTGTTTTGCTAACTGTTGGTCCCTTTCACAGAACTAACTCTGCACCTGTCAGCAGGCCTCAGAACTTTGTCTGTTTTCTAAAAACCTTTTTTCTCAACTCAAAAATCTTTCTTTTTTCCCACAAAGAAGAAAAACCAAAAGATGCCACACAAGAGGGTTTTCCCTGCTCTTTGACTCTCACACTCTGGGATTCAACAAGGAAAAAGTATTGTGGGTGGTTTTTTAACATCACTGAGAAACTGCAAAGGTAGGATATTTAGAATAGCATCTATAGAGAGTTTTGCTGTGGTATTACATTGCTATGGTAACAAAACTGGTTATAGACTCAATTCGAAGGACTTTTTTTTTTTCTGAGAAAACTTTTGCTTATTCTACTGGTCTTCCTAGCTCTTTGAAATTTATTCCATAGTGCTTTTGACCATAAACCATTCCAATAAATCAAAGAAACCTGTCAATAGTAGTTTACAAAATTGAAACAGGAGGTAATATTTAATCACTAGACTTCAAGAATAAGGTAAAAAATGAATTAATGACTTAAACATAGAAGAAGGCACACTGCACTTCAGAAGGCACTCATAAAGCACACAAAACAATTGCTGCAATGCTGAAACTAGAACATCTGCTACTGTAAAAGACAGGCATTTGCAAAAATGAGGCTGGATAAGCATAAGAACAGATTATGGCATGATCTTTACCATTACTTAAAATATTTTTATTCAAACAGAATAGCTTTGTAAGACATAAGCTACATGTAGCAGAGTGACAAGGTAATCAGCCCAAAACTGACTGAAATCTATGAAGATAGACTGGATCTATGAATATAGAAGATTTTTACAGTTTATTATTTAAGGTCTAATCTTCTGAAATATTTTATAATTTATCAACCATAACAAGAATGAGCTCACTATGACTGCTTAGAAATACTGTTTCCTCAGCCTTTACTCACTGCAGCAATAGTTTGAGATCAATGTCATAAGAAAATGGAAGAGCACACGTTAGTCTAAAAGAAACTCACAAAAAATTCAACTAACCAAAGGAAAAAAAAACAAAAAGGAAACTAAAATAAAAAATAAAATTAAAAATTTTCTCCTTGCTTGCAGAAGGAAAAAACCACAGAGAGGTGTTTTTTTAAGATTGCATCATCATGAACTTGTGCTGAGAGAGCATACCAGACCACATCTGAATAGATTGCTTCCCAATGCAGACAGTTAATTCTGCTACTGCTTTTTCCAACAACTGCAGTTCAATTGCCAGAGCATGCACATTTCATACACCAATAAACGCAGAAGTGTTCCTAGACTACAAGCATGAGAATTTTCACAGCTGTAAAATGAGATACTTTAGTTTTCCCTTACTTAAGGGCAGCTTAGCAAAGGCACCTGAAAATAAACTCCTGTATCAAATACCTTCCAGTAGCTATAAGTATTCTTTAACTGTACGTGCCTTATCTGAACAGGCATGCAAAGTAAATCTAATTGCCCAAATTAAACCCTCCAGTGATTTTTTACTCTGGGAGCAGAAGCTGTCTTGGATAAAAGAAAAAGAAGAGAAATATCAAAGGAAAAAACAGAACAGGAAAGCAAGGATAAGAGGAGAGGAGAGCTGACAGCACATGCATAGGAAAAAAAACAAAAAAAAGACAGTCCAGACTGTCTGATACCAACAGCTGATACGAGCAGCTTGATATTACCAGTAACAGACACCAGCTTATAAGGCGATGGCTCTGTCACTCAGAAGTCCTCATTTTAGTTCCTAGAAATTCTGTGTGGGGAGAGGTGGATTGCTATGTAGAGGTGATGGGGAGGGGTAGTGTGCTAGTGGTGTCCTGATACAACCATATTAACAATATGCTCCTTGTGAGCCTGGCTTAACATACAACCGATGGCAGTAACACAGGCAGGTCGTTATCTGGGGGAAGAAGCAAGTTGGTGGGAACTTCTGCAGTCATGATCCCCATGTCACCTTAGGATGACCCTGCTTGTCTGAGCCCAGACTCCTTTGGCAGCTGAAACAGGACAATCCCTGACTAGCTGTCCCCGTCTCCCTGAATACCTCTCTTCCTGTGTTTCTCTGAGGCATGTGGTTTACAATCCCACTAGTCAGGATGGCACCTCAGGGAGGGCAAATTCAAGCACAGGCAGCAATAGTATGATGTGCACAGGAAAAGAGCAGGACAGGCAAAGCAGGTGCCTCTCAGTGGATTAATATTTCCACTAGTATAGTGGAGGGGTTTTCGCTTCCAGGAGCCAGGCTAGGAAAGCAGCAAGCGGCGGCGCTCCCTAGGATCAGGCCCCTTAGAAGCTTGGGTTGGCTCCTCCCGCTCCTGGCCCAGCGACCCCTCCGAACAGAATAGATCCACACCAGCCAGGAGTCCACGAGGAAAAGCCAAGTTTTAATGGCGCGCGCTCGCTTATAAGGGGCGTGCGCAAATACCCCGGATGTAGGCGGGGAAGAGGGGCGGAGATGGGGAGGAGTAATGTACTTTATTGGGTACATGCAAATGAAGGGAAAGAGGGAAGGGAGGAGCGGCAAAAGGACCAATAGGGAGAACGAGGTTGGTGGGAGAATTCCAGGGGTTTGTGGGAGAATTCCAGCGGATTGTGGGAAGAGGAAACTTTGGTCGTAGCCATCTTAAGGGTACAGTGTCCATCCGGAAGCCCTCATGGTCCCGATTCTGTCGCTGCATGGGTATCTGCGTCCTCATCTACCCAGCGCCTGTAATTCTTTCTCGGTCTGGTCTCCTCCGACAGGTGCCAGCTCTCACTGACAGTATGCACTTCCCTATTTGCCTATTTTATACAAGACTCTTTGCTGCTTAGAGAAGCCACCACAACTTTCACATCTTTTCTACAACAACAGCAACTAGCTGTGAAGATGTGGAGAAGGGTTCCATGTTACATATGGAGTTCATAAAGACAACCAGAAAACAGCTGAGAAAAAGCAGAGTGTTGAGAGATTTATTGCAGAAAAGTGAATTTATGAGCAATCCAAGATGCTCCAGGCTTGAGAAGCCTGGTGCCCTAAGCCATGAGAATTTTGCTGATATGCCAGCAAGAGAGGTTGTTGCAGTTAGAGAAAATATGCAAGGCCGAACACCTGGTGTTTGCTAACGAGCCTTAGTTACCCCTTAACAGTACACCCTTAAGGGAGTGCCTCTAGGCCTAGCTTCTCCGGACACAGAACCTCAAAACATCAGGATGAGATAATGTAAACATTGGAGCTTGTGAGATATGAGCTTGTATCCAATTAAAAGTTCTAACGTGCTTGAGTTGTGATTCCTTTAACCAATAAGATGTACCTGTAACCCTATATAACCTGTGTGCTGTGTGAAATAAATGTCTTCACTATCAATCCTATGGATTTTCGTGGTGAAGTCCTTGTCTCCACACTCAACTTTGTTTACATTAGCAGAGGTTTCTGGTATTTTATAAATTACATATCAGCTTACCTACCTCCTGCTGATTGTTCTCAAAGTTGTGGGACATTATCTCCCTCTTTCTGCTATAGAAAATCAAAGCTTCATTGACATTGATGTTCTCTCTTACTAACATGATCAACCAGTCTCAGCTGCACTAGATCACCCATTTCTGATGGCCAATCTGATTCAGCCTTCTTCAGTATGCAAGATAAGATCTACTGAGAAGGAAGGGCCTAGAGGTATATCAAGCCTCATGGTGCCTTCAAATGGGCTTTCAGTCTAAATTTGTATCAGGGTAGCATCTGTTACTGTTTTTCAGTCTAGAAGTGAAACAGGGATACAAGTTGTCATCTCAGCTACCAACTAACACTAAGTACTGGTAATTTATAAATAGGCTAAAGCTGTTAAATGCATAAATGTCATTGCCACACACTCGTGGAGCAAGCTATAATCACTTAAGCTGTTGGGAATCCTGCCTGCCTCCACCTCTTTCTTGTGTTTCAATTGTTTCAAAGCAAGCAAAGAGCTAAGACCCACAACTATTGTGGATGACAGGCAGACAACATTTAACAATTGCACAGTCTTTGAGGCTATATCTGCCTTTTTATTGCAAGCAGCTTATTTTGAGAAAATTCAGCACCCTGCCTGCGTTGTCATTGTCTCCCCCCACCTCCGAAGTACTGCTTAAGTAAATCCAGAGATATCAAACAGAAGCCAGCAGTTTTTCTGCTGTAAACAGTTCACTTTCCTGTTTACACTACTGTTGTGTGTGCTAGAATGAGCAGCTAAAGTCTTCTTAGAGAAGTGCCATTTGTATCATTCTCTTTGTAGGTCTGGCCCTTTGTAAATAACGCTGAGAAATTCCATCTAATTCAATCCAGGGACATTTTTAAGTATGTCTCCACACCCAGAAGCTTTGTCTGTATTTTTTCTTTCTTTTTTTTTTCTCTACTAGCTGTTACACTGGACAAGTTATCTTCTTGCCCTACAAATGATACATACTCAGTGCAAGAAAGTCACTGGTGTGCTTATGTGCACAAACAATCAGAAAGTGAGCTTGCCGCATATGAGGCTGTTTAGTTCATCACCAGTGATCACAGAAGGCAGTAAATGCATCTCAACTAGCCACTCTCATTACAGTCATCAGACAAGCAGGTATTGTGTGGGCTCACAGTAGGAGACACATCGCAGTGCACAGATAGTCATGGAAATTAAACACTCTGCCAAAGGCTTCCACCTTCTGTCAGCTTTGGCAAGGAAAAGCATAAGTATAATTAGATTTTCAGCGGCACTGGCTAGTTAACTCTCAAACTACCATACTTCTCAAGCAGAAAGGGCATCTGGTTTTAACAACATCAGCACGCAGTAGGATGTGAAGTGCAGCATTGTGTTTTAAGGATCAAGTAGGAGATGGATATGAAAGAAAGAGAGCACAGAATGCTGACAATCTCTTTCTGGCTGTTAGTCTTCGATTCTATAAAACTCTGCTATCCAATATATTTCATTCGAGCATTCATGTGACAAATTATATATTTTATTTTCTATCTGACATGAAGCTGACACTACAGTGTTCATATAAATGGATGTTATAGGTTTAGCAAGGTGGGCCTAACTTTAGGTTCCAAAATTTAGACTAGGCCTGGAATTGTCAGCTGCCTTGAGCTAGGCTGGGCTAGCTAACAGCTGACTTCTTCTAGCCAATAATATTGTATTCCATACCATACTACATCATCTCAAAAGGGGTAAAATCCAGTGTGTGGGAGTGGCTTAGTCAGTTCTGCCATGGCCGAGGTGCGAGCTGAATGTGGTGCAGCTGCTGCCTTGAAGTGGGCCCTGCTCTTGCTGTTGCCACTGTTTGCATTTTGTTTGAGTTCAGGGAAGTAGAAATATTTTGTTGTTACTCTTTCTGTTTCTTGCTAGGTGTCTTTTAGAGTGCTTATGAATCTAGAGTAATACACTTTGTATTAATTGGGGAGTGGGAGGTTATTGCTTGTTATATATAACTTGTGTGTGTGTTAGATTGTAGTTTTCTCTTAATTTTCTCTTTTCTGTATAAATACATGTAGTTAGTTTCAGCATTAAGCTGGTTTGGAGTTTTTCTTCTCTCTCCCTCTTCAACCCTTTTTCTCTGTTCTTGGGCAGTTGGCGTTTTGCCAGCTCAGCCCAAGACAATGGAAAAGAGTGCCAATTTCTTTTCTTTAGAAATGTTACAAAAGCCTCTATTACTTTCATATCATAGATAGATTAGTATAGACTTTTAAACCATTTTTATTGGATTATACATTGTTAGAACCAAGGCATTGTCACATCATTGTTCCAAACTATTTGAAGAGCCAGTTTTCATTGAGATAAGAGAATGGGACACAATAGTGCATTCTTGTCCTTTACACCTGAGTACATATAAAATTAAGAAAGACTGCTTGTATGTAAAAATGTAGGAACGCATCAATAGAAAACCTGCATGAAGCCTGAGATTTAATTGCTCTGTACTAGACCATTCACATCACCACAAACTGTAAAACAAGCATGCTTTTAAGTGCTTTAACTGTATTTCTCTTCAAATGCCTTTTCAAATTTGGTAGAAATGTAATTTCTTTGTTTTTTTTACTATCATTTTTTACTAGGCAACAAAGAAATGTGCAGAAATTATGGATAAAAGCATCTGACTGGTGGCAAAGAGTTCTTACACAGAAAGATTAATAGATTGTTCTCCTAAAGTGTATCAAAGATAAAACACAGTCACTTGAAGTATTCAATATCTAATTCTACACTAAGTGCAAAAGAATTTAGAACACTAAAATTTTTAAAGAGTTCTTCAGTCTAGTGAAGAAGAAATAAAAAACATAGATTTCAATAGCAATTATTAAAGTGAATTTTCAGTGAAGCCGATGACTAGTTTGCCTGAATGACTAATCAAACAGTGTAATAAGGGCAGCAGCAGATCTGGCATCTCTTGGTATTTTCACATCAGTTGATATGTCTTTTTGGAAGCCATTTAGCTAAACAAGCTGAGCCTGAGAGCAGTTAAATTACAGTTCAGAACCCAAAATGCTCAGGAGGACAGAACCTATTGTTTCTTTAGAGTGAAAAAAATCCCACAAACCAGACATCTCAGACTTCGTTGATTTTATTTCTTCTTGTATGGTCCAGTTATGGGGGTACATACTGAACTAAGAGCATGTTTCTGTGTCCTGGCTCTTCACAATCAGCTCAGAGGATATAAAACTTCCACTCTTACACAAAATAGCAGAAACATGCTGAGATTTTTGCAACTACAGCTAGCTCCAGCCTGTTCTTTGGTGGTAACTGTCTGTGGAATCAAAGGGATAGAGTAGGTAATCAAGTCAGTCTCGAGAACCGAAGGGGGAAATGGCTCTTGAGTAATTCGGTCACACACAGGAGGTGTGAATGCTCAAAAGCATTTATTTCCGGTTGTGGTGGTGTTTTAAGGGTTTGGATAAGGGAGTGGCTGTCAAGGGGGTGTAAACTTGGAAAGGATTGGGTGGTACAACAGTCAATAACTTAAGACAGCCAATAATAAGGCATCTGAGGGTTGGATTCAGGGGATAGGCTCAAAGGGGTGGAGGTGGGAGTTTCGAACAGGCAGAAGTGATGGACCACTTGGCGCTAGCATGGTTATGGCAGCTGCAGCCTGCCTCTGCCGGCTGGCGGTGAACGCCTCGTCTCTGGTACCTAGCTGTCTGGCCAGGACCCTGCGCCGCAGGGTTACTTCCTGGTGGGGGCCCCCAGGTCCAGTACCAGCCCAGCCGCAGGGTGCCCCAGGGGGTCCATGACCTGCTCCAGCCCCACAGGGGCCTGCACCATTTATGCCAGCTTTTACACAGTTCGCGCATCTGCTGTAGTGCTGCTTTATCCGCAGCAGCAATTTTATGGTGCCTCTATCGCTGTGCGTCCGCCATTCCCAAGGGTGGCAAGTTGCATTGTGAATTTAATGGTGAGGTTTTGTGAGGGTTTTTTTGGTTCTGGTTTTTTTGGTTGTTTTTTTGGCTGTTTGTTTGTTTTCTCTACTTTAAACAGTCTGTTTAAACCATGATGCTTCTGTCTTCCAGTATTAATCTATCAATGGCCTTTTTATAGCCGTTTGTTCCTGTGGTGACGTTGTTCAGTTTAGCTACAACCTGGTGTTTAATCTTATTTATGGACCTCAATCATATCCTCTCTCAGCCCTCATTGTGTTAGCTAAGCCAAAGCATCCTAGCTTACCCTAAAAAATGGGCTCATCATTCCTCTGACACTTCTAAAAGCCCTTCTCATAGTGGAAAAAAAGTGTTATATACAAATGAGGCAACAGCAGAGCTGTTCATGATGATGGCAGTAACTCCTTTTCTATTAGAAATACTAATTTTCACATATTTCAAGACTATACTGACATTTTTCATGTCTGTGCTAGCTGACCAATTTGTTATCACTCAAGTATTTTCCAACTCAAGTGTTTCTTTCTAGCTGAAGTCCTTACAGCTTGTAAAAAGGCTTAGTTCAGAAACATCCAACCTTCTGTTTGTGTACTGATGATCTGAACTTATTTTCAGCCCAGTCTACTCCTTCCTAATCAGTACCTTGGTACTTTCACATATTGACTCTACTACTTTGGCATCAGCACATGCCTTATTCACCACTTTTGACCTGAACAATATGTACCTTTTAGGTCATGTTCTTAAAAGACAACTGATCTATATTACCTCTATAAAACAGAAATGAAGACTTAATGCAGCAGTTCAGATTCTTCCATTTTTGTCTATTCCCTTGATTTCGGCAAAAAAAAAAATGGTTTAGAGTTCATTCTCCCTGATCACATCTATATTTGAACTAGATGAGGAACTATCATGAGTAATATGAGTTCTAAAAAACAAACAAAAAAATTGACAGAACTATGCTTGCATCTTCATTTGAATAATTTTAAGCCTTCTCTATACTAAACACCAAATACAGATGTTGTATTGTTCCATTCTAGTTCTCTTCTACTTTATATTAGCCCTCTCCTACTTAAAATGGTCCTCCAGTCCTGTCATGGTCTACCTATGAAAATAAATTCAGGGGGTTTAGAGCAGGTTTATATTCACCTACTGAAAGCTGAATGACCATTTACCCATAACAATAATGGGAATATCTAGACATGCAGATGACTTCAGCAGAGCGTCAGGTGGGTCAGTCCTTGACAGAACAACTGAAAGGAACTTTGTCAGAGATAGAAATTTTGTGAGAAGTACTCTATCAGGGATAGGGAAGTCATATCTCCAGAGGGAATGAAATGGGAGAAATATACCAACAACCTCAGTGGCAGGAGGGCAGAAGAGAACTCTAGGACTTAAAAAGTGGAGATGACAAGAATACATGATCTCTCTGGACTTCAAATGTCAGTGCATGCTCAGCAGCATATTTCATTTTACTTTCAGGCACTGATAAGAAATATCAGCAAGTTTTTTTGCTTAATTAAAATCCAATATGCATGACAATACTTAAGGGTTGTAGCTTCAGAAACTGAGCAACTAGAGACAGCTGTCACATTGTGGCCTTCTTAGTAGAATGACTAAGACTAAGTAGCAGCCCTTTGAAAGCATACTTGGAAGGAAGAACTGCTGAAGGTGAATGAAAAAAACCAAAGTAAATCCCCAAAATAGAAGATTTGGGAAAAGACATCCAATAGACAGGGATGTTCTCAGAGCTGAAGGACTTCTCCTAAATCCATGTCAAAGATGATTAACTTATTTTTAAGGCAAAAACTAAACAAAGAAGTAGATAGGTATACTTACTGCTCAGAGCTCGTTTCAATAGTAAGGCTCATTCACAATTTCTGCTAATCTGGAGACCATCAACATCAAGTGAATTCTGTATGTATAAAACAGACCTGACATTACAACATGCACCCATGAGACACAGTTTTGTGGACATGAGTCATAGATACATCGTCTCTGGTACCCTGGTAAAAAAATGTCAAAATCCAAACTCCATTAAATCATTTCATGACACCATACATATAAGCAACCAAAACATGTGTTTACTAGCACTAAGTTGCAAAACAGAACCAATGAAAGATGGTTGTCACCTTTTGGCATTTATTCAACCAAGCCTCCAAATTATAATGTTCTTAGGGCTAATGAAAGAAGAGGGAGTAATTGGAAACTGGTGGATCTCTTGGAAGACTACACAGTCAAAAAAAATAAGCAAAAAACAAAACCTGTTTTGGGTTCTCAGGATCCATAAGGAATCTGCCCTATTCATATACTGTGAGGGAAAGAGAATAAGAGAAGAAAAAGTAGACATTTGAGGTTTGTCACCCTGAAGACAATCAAAAAGATGAGTCTTGGCAAGGCACACCATGTTTCTCTCCCTTCCCCTTCCTGATCCTGAAAATACCTGAAACTTTTTATTCTTATCTGCTTAGCCTTAACCAAAACTTATGTAGTTAAAGAAGGTGGTGGGGATTTTATTTTTAATGCTTTGTATTTTAAAAGCTGCCTTACAAGCTGGATGAAAGTAAGAAATTAGAATTTATTAGTTTATAAATAACTCCCAGGTTTGTCCATTCCTAGTACAGAAGATATTTGGAGGTAAGACATTTTCTAGATTCCCAATCAGCACACATTCAATTCTCTTTCTCAGTTGCTCTGGCACAGGATGTACATTAAATTCAAGTAGGTTTGTAGGGACTCAAGATTACTCTTTCCAAATTTCATTACAGGTTTCCAAGTGTCAGCTCAATACAATGTAATCATACTTGATTAAATTCTGGATATATTCGATTGCATTGTGCAATAACCTTTGGGTTTATTTATAAAATGATATTTCTATTGCAATTTCTTACAATACTGAGACTGTAATAAACTCTTGGGTACAAAACAATATAAGCCTGCAAAGAAGTTCCTCAAATCTGACAGGGATAAAACCTTCTCTTTCTTCTATAGAGATGTTTAAATCAGCCCAGGGTATCATGATAAACAGGTCTTTACACAGAGACACTTCAGAATGAGCTGAAGTTTTGTATAGAAATAGTAGTAGAAACAACCACAGTATTAATCAAAAAACACTCATTATCTTGGGAACTCTTATCCAAGTAAATTAATACAAAGTGGGGTCCATGAGTACTCTAGCTGTCATAAATCACATGACAAGGCAACAGTGCTGGTCTGGAGATAGGATCTGTCACTCTAAAAGTGGGCTATAAGGCTCCTTCAATGGTTAAAAATTAATTAAAATATTGAAATTTCATGGCAAGTTACTGCTGCATCAACCAGTGTTTCATAAAGAATCCAAGTATCAGAGAACAAGGAAGACTAGCTTCATTGGAAATACATTTAAAAAAAAAAATCTAAGATCACGAAAAGAATTCAGAACAAATGGAAAAAAGAACATACGGTTTGGAGAAGAAATATAGGATGATAGTGATTTTAAAAGCAGAACAATTTCTAGAGTTGTGCTGGTTTAAAATAACTAGGACAAGTGTGAATAAAGTTGAATTCCTATAACCTCTCACAGGGACTCATAGCAAAGGGAAAATGTATTTTATTGTCACATGGTGTAGCTGGCACTTAAGGGCTCAGTACAGAAACATGCAATACCTGATGCTTCAATGCCTGTGCAAGCTGAGAAGCTAGACATTATTGGTAACTGTTGGCCTTTTTTTTTCCAAAAAACCATGGAGCTTGACTCTTCTGAAAAAATACCCTGAATTTATGACATTCTGTAACACAGGGAATTACATCTGCTGAGACCCTTCTATCTCACATCAAAAGCTTATCACTTACAGAGCGAGGTGCTTCTGACAGGAGATCAGTTGTACAGATATTAACTAAATAACAACAAAGTTTTCCCAATGCAAATAGCTGGACATTTATGACTTTTATGACCTTTATGTTGAACATTCAATCCTGTCTTTTACTGAATTCTTACCATGGCCAGCTAAAAGATGAGGAAAAATGCTGTTAGGAAGTGGTGCTTGAATAAGCACCTAGGCTGAAAGTGGAAATGCTGTTAAAAGAGTGCAAACTCTGTGTGGAGTTTCAATTAACAGAAATCCAAGTAGAACTGGTTCTGTCAGAAGTAAAAAACAATCAAGCTACAATGATTGTAAGACCTGCACAGTGTCACAAGTTCACAAGGTGAATCACAAATTCTTGAGGGATGTTAAGTCTACAGAGAATGATACGTGTCTGGTTGAGGGAAATGAGGAGGCTGAAAGTGATGGGACCACTCTTGATTTTATGTGAACCTCATGTCTGAAAGAGACATGCACTGAAATACTGAGAGAGACAAAATCATCATACTGAGACTTATCAAGTGATAGAAATTCTCCTGGCAGTTCCAGCAGCACAGATGAAGGCGGAAAGATCATCAGAGTTATGATTTGCTGCTTCATTGCAGAGCTCCAGCATGACAAAAAATGTTAGGAATTATGACTTAATTCAGTTAGACAATTTGCTCATAATGAAATTGTGCATAGGAACAGAAACATTTTGGAAATATTCAAATAAAGTAAGAAATGTAAAATGTAAAAATCTGAAAACTATAAACAATCAAAAAAGAATATGTTTTGAGTATTTTTAAAACAATAATGTCATCATGTCTGTGTGGGGTGGAAAGTCAGCAGGGAGTTCCTGAACTGAGTAATCTGAGTGAATAAATACAAAAACAGAGATCAAACTCATATGATCCAAAATATATATAAGATCAATTTGCTGTGTGCCACAGGAAGCATTTTTAAGCCAAGCAGATACATGTTACAGAGAATAAGACATCATCTTCTCAAAGCTGAAGACATGGTGAAAGTAATAAGAACTTATGTTAAAACACAAATTTGGGTAGTAACTGCAAAACTTCTTAAATCACTCTTTTTTCCCCCTTCAATTCCATAATCCCACACTTGCCTCTCCCACTGAAGTCAATGACAGTTTGACATTGCATTGATACATTTCCTAAAAAACTTGCAAAGCTTCCAGAATCTTGTCTGACATACAAATTAATTCCTTACTTCTTGTCCCATATTAAACAAGTCACAGTGGCTTAACCAAAATGAAGAAAATATTTTCTACCATTTTGTTCCATTTGTCATATATGTCCCTCCCAACAGTAACTCTCCCTGCTTTTAGTAAGATGACCTGCATGGGCCAAGGTTCACTGGTGCAAAAAAATGATTGGGAGAAGTTTGCACAGCAACAAGCTGAGTGGTCATTTTATTATCGAGGTCCTGCCCTGATTTCTTCTTCCCTTGTCCATCTGTGAAATTTCACTTCATAAAGTCCCCTAGGAGGAAATGTGAAGAACCACTACCCATAACAGAAAACATTCGTTTGCCTTTTATGTGCTGCACAGGAGAAAGAATTGTTCCATTACTTGGTATATTAAGCAGCTGGGTTCATCCTATTTAGTGATGCTGGAATGAGTTATCATAAGCTTATAAAGTGGGTAAGATGAAGAATAAAAGATGCTGTTAGAAAGTTTTTATATATATTTAATTTTAGAGGCTTGCTAAATGCAGACATAGAAAACAAACTTTTAAGTGTTTATTACAAAGTTAATTACAGGAAACTATGATGAAAAAGCAACAATGACACACTGTGAGTAATTTTTCCTCAATATCAAATGCAATCAATAAGAAATTGGATTTGAGTTGCAGGAAAGAAAAGCTTATGGAAGCAACATAAGTGCATAGAAGGACCACAGCTGAGATGGCATTAAGCTCTTTTCATTGGAATAAACTGAGAGAAACACAAACAGTGCTCTTAGAGTCATGGACAAAAACATTTTGTAGAAATCACTATTAGATCCTGACCTTCTGCTAGGACGAGCCAGCAGGTGATTCTGTGCTGAAGGGACAGATGAAGCAAAACAGAAAGTTCAGGATTTTAAAAAAAAGGAGAGATGTTAGTCACCAGGATTCATAGAATCATAAAATGGCCTGGGTTGGAAGGAACTTGAAGGACCATCTCGTAGTCCCTTGCTTTTACAAATAATGCGTATTTAGTTAAGCATGCTAATTAAAGTGACTAACTTCTCACGAAACACATAGATCTCATTTTTCCACATTAAGAATTTTTCTTGAAATAACATATTAAAATTAATGCTACTTTGAATTATTGTTTTTGTCAAAATTTAGCATTCTTTTACACTGGAGTACTTACAGAATTTATAGTAGGTCAGAGTGTTTTGCTCTCTCTGGCTGGAGTCCACACATTCTGATTAACTTTAATGATGCACTTCCCAACAGTAGACTTCATGAATCTAAACATGTATTTCAATGGAAAAACAAGTATTTTAATGTGTAAATGACAAATTGCTATGATTTTAACTGACAGAAAAAGTAATTCAAGGAAAATTTTTGGTTTTAATTCACCTTTCTTTTTCTGCACACGGTCTTGTGAAACTTAATCATATCATAGAATTTAGCCACATTATTTGAGATTATGTTGCAGAAAGATATTAGCATGAAATTATGCCTGTAGGTTTACAACAAATGCAGCAATCACAAAGATATATCTCATTTTCTTATGGATTTTGCAATCTCTCAGGTAGCACTGACTTTCATAAGAAAGAAAGGCTGATTAATATCTCAAGTGTACTCACATGAA
This sequence comes from Sakesphorus luctuosus, assembly GCA_013396695.1. NCBI lineage: Eukaryota > Metazoa > Chordata > Aves > Passeriformes > Thamnophilidae > Sakesphorus > Sakesphorus luctuosus. The sequence goes on along the minus strand of VWZD01004067.1, from coordinate 90,585 downwards.
GACACCAGTTTCTTATCTATATTTAAGAAGCTATGTAATAACTCTATAGCCACAATTTTCATTCTTTCAATGATCTGTCATGTTCCTGTCAGGGAGTTTCTCCATCCTATTTAAAAGGATAAATAAAAGAGTTGTCTAAAAAGACATTAATAATAGGGCAAGACTAGCCTAGGATATTTCAAAAGTCTGACTGGTTTTAGCTACTAGGCAAAGATGAAGACAAAAAAAGATCAGAGTTTACCTGTCTGCTGTGGATAAGCCATGTATATCAACAAATGTGCCACTTTAAGATCCCTATCATATCAAGATGATTAGCTACTGGAAAGGGAAACATGCAATACGTGACTAAAAATCTTGACCAGGTAGGTTGCATACACAGATGTGTGCTATAGAGAGCCAAGAACCATAAGAAAACAGCACACAACTCACGAGAGTCAAATTAACACATTAAAGGACAGCCAGAGGTCACAGTCACTCTAACATGCTGCTGCATTGTTGGTTCCCACTTTGTCCTGTATGAACATCTATACTGAAATCACATTTCACACTTCATAGGATCTGACAAAAGAAAACTAAATGGTACACTCATGATGAGGAGAGCTCTGCAGGTAAAGCAGGGCCCTGGAATCACAGGCAGAGTCCAGAGCAGTGTTTTGCAGTCTGCAGGCACACAGCTGCCCCTGAGGTCAGGATGGAGGGGCAGAGCAGCTGTGCCCTGGAACAGCACATAGTGACAAGTGAGAAAAAGATTGGCTAGAAAGGGAGCTTTTAAAGTAGCAGATCTGCAGTTTCATCTGCAAGAAAAAATTAGTCAAAAGGACACAATGTGCTCAGAGCTATAATACAGAAGAATTGGAAGCTCTAAAGGGAAGAAAGGTTTTTGTCTTCTTTTTTATTGCATTCAGGACCAGCCAAGCAACAACCCTCATTCAGAGAAAGGCAACAGAAAACAGCTTAATAATAATATCTCTGTTTTTCCTTTACAAACTATCTCAGGGTGTCATTCCCTGTGAAATACATCAGCCTATCATTATACCAAGCAACTCAGACCAATTACCATTCTGTGTCACATCTACTTTTGCTTAGGACCCATGGTTCAACCACAAGTGCATCATCCCAGAATATTTCTTCAACACCTTGTATTTTAATAATTTCTGCTATCAACTCAGAAGCATTAGCAGGCTAGAGAGTGACAGTAGTGACAGGAAGTATTAATGTTAGAGTAAGTATTTGCTCCTACATGTTTAATCCTTTGTGCATGATTTTCAGTTTTACCTTGGCTATGACATGTCATCACTTCACTTTGAGCATTTCTGGGTTTAGTTTTCATAGTTACCATCCTAGATGTGTTTCTGGTGCTGGACTGGGCTGAAAAACGGAGGGACAAAATTGTCCATTTTGGCCAAGAATGCTTGGACAGAAAAGATACATTAGAGATCCAGCAGTGAGATGTTGCAAGAAAAATATGTGGTTCCCTAGTAGTTTTGTCTAGTTGGCCTTCCTGGTGGCTCTAATGTGCAGTAAGGTGGTTCTACCTAGCAGCAAATCTCAATGTACCAAATAAATCTTTAGCATCCTAATTACATGTCCTCGTTGCTCCTGTGCAGTGCTAGTAGTTAGGTGGGAAATCTAAAAGCCCCTTTATCAGCCCCTCAAGGACACTAATGTCTTTTGAAAATACTCAAGGAAGTAATCTGGGTTCCTTGTTATCTACTCTTTTACCAGCAGAAAGAAAAAAGATCACAGGACAGAATCACAGCCTTGATCTATTAATAAATTAGAGACAAAAATTATCCCCAAACTGATTTCTGAATCTACAGCTACAAAACTGTTCACTGCAATGCACAGGATATTAGCCATTAATTATAAAGCTTGGAGAACATGATCTTGAAAGTCTTTTCCAACCTTAATGATTCTTTGATTCTATGATAATGACATTACAGATCAGACTCAGTGTCATGCCTGCTTCCATTCCAGATGAGAGAGGACCTCTGTACCTCTGCCAAGATGTTTCATTCTCCCATGGCAATTTTGCAACTCAGTTTGTGGATGAGAACTGGCACATGCAGTTACAGAACGGAAAAAAATACTACCAGGAAGCACCATGCTGTAACTCTTTTTGTGGTTTGTTGGGGGTTTTTTGTTGTTGTTGTTGTTTTGTTTGTTTGTTTGTTTGTTTTAATTCTTGAACCCTTATACATTCTTAACTCACATTCATGAAAGAGGACAAGTTTCCTATTGTCCTAGTTCATCAGGTGGGACCAGTTTATCACTGTGTGTGGGTGACCAAAGCAATGTATTCTACACCCTCTATTCATTTCTCAAGAACTGTTAACAATGGACCATTTGCAGTAGCTGCCCAGGGCACACCGGACTCCTCAGGGTGCGAGCTGGGTGTGAAAGACAGCTGTGAGATAAGAGCTGTGATAACTCCCCTCCTGGAAGTTGTTAGCACCTTCATGCCCAGCCTGAGGGGGTGTGTCTGCTAATGGGCCGGCAACAATTCCAAAATACCCCATGACTCACAGAGACAGATCACCCATTGTGGAACTCCCCGCCCTTCGGGGGAGTCCACCTGGACCTGAGGGTATATAATCTTGGGGTCTGAAGACCTTGGGGAACCACTTGTTGGATCCAGAGGAGGATCAGAACCTCAATAGGAGGAGACCACTACTCTTCACCAGACTGCAACCTTCATCTGCACCAACAGGTTTTTCACTTCCTTTTGCTTTGGACTCAGGGGAACCACGTGGGTCTCAGCTCAGGGGCTAACAAACCCCTTTGTGTTTGTGCCCCAGGATGCTGGGTTATGCTTCTGAGTTTTGTGGGTTAAAACCAATTTCTCTTTGTGCCATTGCATTTATTGTAATATCGTTATTAAATTGTAACTCTGACTCTCTTTTGTGTTGAGTTTGTTTCTCCTGCTGGTTTACATTTAAACCAGCACATCTATAAAAAATACTGAAAAAAATCAGTGTTAAATTAGTATAAAGACCATTTACACAACAGCAGGTGCACTAGTAATGGAGACCCAGGTAGTGACAGAGAGAGAGGAACACCAAACATGTTGCTCTGATACAAGGCATGAGCGTGCCAGTAAATGAAAAAAGCCTAAAGCAGGAGCACTAATGACAGAAGAAAACCCTGCTGACAGAAAATAAAAAGGAGACCAGGATGGCCCTGGGTGCCCTAGAACAAGTAAAGCAATCTCACCCTACCCACCCCACTCCTCAGAAAGTGTCTGTTTGAGAGAGATGATGCAGAAGAGGCAGTGATTGCACTAGCGATGAAGGAGAAGAAAATGAAGATTGTGATTAGGAGGAAAAGATGGGAGTATTTGCTTAGGGAAGCTTCTGCAGTTGGTAAAGACCTAGTGTGGGAAAATTTCTTCTTCATGAATGGTGCTGTATATGTTCTCTCTGACTGTCTTTAGAGAAGTAACTTACCTGCTTCAAGGAGAGAGAAGATTCTCACAGACATGCCAGAGGCCCTCGGTGGAAGTCAGGCAGGCCATAAGACACAGGGGAGAATACAGCCTTGAAAAGTTATGCACATGCAAAAGATGTTATAAACGCACAAAACCAGGTTTTCTGCTTTGCTTTTTCTGCCTGCATGAGCACTCAGCGATGTAGTGCAGTGACAAAGAAAATAAACCTTTCCTTAAAACCTTAGCCATATCCTGGTGCCTGGGGTTACCTGCGTGCGTATCAATTCTCACAAGCAGGCAGATGCGTGAGTGGAGCTGTCAAAGGTTTTAACTTAATAGTCACTTCTCACACAAGTTGAAGGGAGACATGCCCCATAGCGTAAGAAGTACCATCAATGAGCCTAAAATGAAAAGCCACAACACTCCAGAAAAGCAGGAAGCACAAGCATAACAAAGTATCAACACTGAAATGAAGAGTAAAGCTCCAATTAACCACTTTTCTGTCCCCGCTCTCAATGAAATATGCTATTTTGGTAGTCCAGGCACCACATGAATAGTTCAATATAATGCTCTCAAGTAAAAGAGAGCTATAAAAACCCCACCAAAAATCCAAACAGAAAGGTATTTTTAAGGGTGCTCATGATGCCTAGCTGTCTCGATGAAGTGTGCTCAGCCTTTGTCTTCAGAGCCTCTCCACAGCCATTTGTCCTTCTTGCTTCTCTTTTGTTGTCTGTATTGTCAGCATTTCAGACCTCCTCATGGTCATAAAAATCCCTGTCTTGCCTTAGCTTTTTGTTTTTCTTGCTATCTTGTCAGTAGGAAATGTAGCTTAATTAATTTATAGATCTCTTTACTTGAATGTAGAGGCAAACAGAAAATTATCTTCATTTTTTCCATTTAAGCATATAAGTACTTAGTTTAATGATTAATCTCTCACTGAAAGATGTTTTAGGGTCTAGGTGAACATCCCCTGTAATTGCTGTCTCCTGCATTGAATAAATCATTACTTATGTTGTTGAAGCAAGACTTGTTGCCTCCTGAAGTTCTGGTTGCAGCTAGAGAACAAAATTCTAAGGAAATTTGTTTCTGTCACAAGAGGTCTCAGAGCAAACACCTTTTGATATACTCTGTGTGTGGAGAGGTGTCATTGCAAAATTCTCCGTCAAATCTGATTAGAGCTAACAACCAGCTACTGTATTTTGTGCCAAATGGAGCTTTGCAAAGGTACGCTGTTTGAAGTAACCTTAAACACATCTCTGTGCTTGTGCATGGTGGTTGACATTTTCAGACAATACTGTCCTCTTTGCAGAATGCGGAGATACTCTACAGTTCGACTGTCATGCTTTGTTGCTCCTCTTTTTTTCTTCTCCCCTCTGGCCTAAAGCATGAGTATGAACTACATACCATTATCTAGAAAATAGTGCCAGTACTTTTCTACCACTTAATAACTAATCTCATGTCCAGTGTTTAGCCAAATTCTATACGAAGATAAGTCAATGATGAGAAATACTACAAATATTCTGTTTTGCAGTTTTGCACACATTTTTATGGGGACATTAGCAGATTCAGTGGAACAGAAACTATGGTTTGGGTAATGCAGACTTTTGTTTGCCAAATCGTAATGATGTTCAGAAAGACAACACAGAATTATACAACAGTTTGGATTAGAAAAGACCTCTATGATCATCAAGTCCAGCTGTTAACCTAACACTGCCAAATCCACCATTAAACCATGTCCCTGGTGATCACATCTGCCCATCTCTGAAAAACCTCCAGATGCAGTGACTCTGCTATTTCCCTGGGTATCCTATTCCAATGCTTGGCAACCTTTTCCATGAAGGAATTACTCCTAATATCCAATTTAAACTAGAGGACATTTCCTCTTCTGCTATCGCTTGCTACATGGGAGAAGAGACTAACTCTCACATTATAACATCCTTTCAGGTCGTTGTAAAGAGTGATAAAGTCTCCCCTGAGCCTCCTTATCTACCAATTGGTCAACCCAGCTTTCTCAACACATCCTCATTGGGTTTATGCTCCAGACCTTCACTAACTCCATTGCCTTTCTCTGGATAAGCTACAGCACTTCAACATCCATCTTGTAGCAAAGAGCCCAAAACGGAACACAGAATTTAATATGCGGCCTCACCAGTGCTGAGTACAGGGGGGATGATCGCTGCCCTGGTCCTGCTGCCCACACTATTTCCAATACAATCAGAAAAGACTTACTTTCTGGTTCAACTGGAAAAAAGAAAATCTAGAGTAATTTCACTCCCAGTCATCATTTCTGGGAAGCTTTGCTGTGTACAGGGTTTACATTCTGATTCTTCTGCTGCTTCATCATATTTGGAATAGTCTCAATTAAATTTTACTTATTTGAAAGCCCACAAAGCTCAGGCTGTGCTCAGCAGATATTTAAATTCCTTGGCTTTCAGACTCCAGCAGATCTGTAGGGAATCAGCATAGGAGATGACTATGTACTACTTTCTTTAAGGTACTTGGCCGCTAATCCCAAAAATTCCAACCCCCAAAAGTCACATTCTTTAGCTCCATATTCAGCTCACAGGGAAACACAGGCCATGTACAAAAGCACCCCAAATATCTTTTGGGTTGAGCAGAGCAGCATGTAGACTTCCACACAGACAAAGCAGTAAGTATATCTGAATTCTTGCTAATTCACTAAACCCTCTGACCAATTTTTGTTTTGTCATACAGCCAGAGGCCCAAGCTCCCAAGCTCTGGCTGCCTTTTTTGCTTTCTTTTAGAGCATAGATGTGTTTCAGATGACCAGTTCTGAATTCAGATAGACAGTGGGCATTGTGGCACATGGCTTGCGCCAGCTTTCCAGTAACATGAACTTCTCAGTTTTTGGGCAAATTGACTACAGAGAGAACCTGCGATTAAATAAAGAAGTCAGATTGGCATTTCTAGATTACATCTGCAGTGATGTATCTGAAAATGGGAGCAATTACCCTTCAGAAGAACCTTTCTCTCTTCTGTTTGAAGAGGGAACAGCAGTCTACAGACCTAACTTTAAGAAGTCAAAAGTTAGGACAACTAAATCTCCATTACTAGTCTTTAGCTTTGCACACTGTGCGACTACCCTCTGGTTTACTTTTTCATGTTAAAACAATTTTACAAATAGTCGAGCAGATACCCAAAAATCAGTAGACCAATGCACTTCTTTTAATGCAAGATAATTATTAGGATAGTGAAAGTTTATTAAAATTTTCACCTTGCTCTCAGTTCTTTCCCTAGAAACTTGTTCTGGGTCTGTCTGAAATGTTAATTTTCCCCACAGCAACCCTCGCAGTGCTGTGCTTTGCACTGGTAGCTAGAAAGGTGTTGATAACACACCAGCATTTTGACTACTGCTGAGCAGTGCTGGCACAGCATCAGTGCTGTCTGACCAGTAGGCTGGGGGGTGAGCAACACCTTGGGAGAAGACACAGCCAGAACAGCTGACCCAAACTGACCAGAGGGATATTCCATAGCATACAATGCCTGCTCAGATACAAAAGCTAAGGGAAAGGAGGAGAGGCACATTCCTAATTACGGCTTTTGTCTCCTGGGCCAGTCACTTAACGTATTGAAGCCCTGCTTCATGTGTTGTGGCTAGATGTCACCTGATGATGGGAAGTAGAGAATAAATCTTTTGTTCCTTCACTTCCATGCAAGTCCTTTGCTTTTGCATTATTAAACTGACTTCAACTTGACAAATGAGTTCTTCTCCATCTTTTTTGCCCTCTCTGTCTTGCTTAAGAGGGGACTTACTAGAGCAGCTTGGTGGACACCCACCCCAGTCCTTTTTGGTGCCCAAGTGTGGCAAGATAAGGGTGGTAACTGGGAGAGCTAATAGGCAAAACACAGAACATTGCTAGAGAACAAGGAGCAGAACGATTGAGGAGAATTTTTGTTGCTGCAATTATGGTAAAGGGTTGAGGGCTAGATTGTCTGTGAATAGTTCCCATTTTCTTGGTGTTGTGATGTCACTATTTTCATTGTGGTATGGGATAAGAAGCTTGTGAATATTGTGTGATGAATGTCTATTCTAATTATAATTTTAAAATATGTGTTCACAGAGGGAAGGCTGGAATTCTTTGGGCTTGTGTGTCAAGGTTTTGGTAGAGGGGTGCTACAGGTGTGGATTTTATGAGAAGCTGCCAGAAGCTTCCCTATGTCCGATAGAGCCAATGCCAGTCAGCTTCAAGGCAGACCTGCCTCTGGCCAAGGCCTGGCCCATCCGCAAAGGTGGTAGCCCCCATGGGACAATGCAATTAAGAAAAGAAAAAAACCCCTGTGCAACACAAGTCAGAGAGAGGCATGAGAATATGTGAGAGAAACACAGACACCAAGGTCAGTGAAGAAAGAAGACATGCAAGGGAGAAAGTGCTCCAGGAGCCAGAGCAGAGATTCCCCTGCAGCTTATGGTGAAGACCATGGTGAGGCATGTTCTTTCCCTCCAGCCCATGGAAGTCCATGGTGGATGAGATATCCAGTGCAGCCTCTGGAGGACCCCATGCTGAAGCAGGGGAATAGTGTGAGGAGTCCTCCTCCTAAGGAGAAGGGAGCAGTAGAGACAGTGTGTGATGAACTGACCTCAACCCCCATTCCCTGACTCCCTGCAGCACTGAGGCGGAGGAGGTAGAGAAATTGTGAGTAAAGTTAAGACTGGGAAGAAAAGAGAGGTGTGGAGAAGGTGCTTTTAAGATCTGGTATAATTTCTCATTATTTGATTGGTAATAAATTAAACTAATTTCCCCAAGTCGAGTGTGTTTTGTCCGTGATGGTAAATGGCGAGTAATCTCTCCCTGTACTTATCTCAACCCAGGAGACTTCCATTACCTTTTATCTCCCCTGTCCAGTTGAGGAGGGGAGTGATAAAGTGGCTTTGGTGAGTGCCTGTTGGTCAGTCGTGGTTAACACACCACAACATCAATTAATTTCCCATAGTATTTTGATCTTTAAAATGCTTTCCCAATATATTCAGAAGGTGATTCAGAGTTTCTTCTTCAAACATCTCTTTCTCTCCCAGACCCTCCAACCAGACCTCTGCTTAATACCCCAGTCATCAAATTGTCAGTCACTTTGCTGCATGCTGTTCTCATTTCAGGAAAAAAAAAAAAAAGAAAAAAATTAAAAAAGAAATAATAAGTCTCCTTAGACGACAAAGCAGCACATCTTCATATGCACGGAAGCTTCAGAGAGCTTGCATGAAACTTAGAGCAGCTGTCTTGTCAGCCTGCAGATTTGAGAACCAGCTGTGAGACTCACTTGAAAGATAACTTACAAAGACTTTTGGAAGTCACAGACAGGAAAACTTTGGTCAGAGAGGAGAATCTATGTAATAATAGATAGGATAAGCTCTAGGTAGAAGGATGTGATGAGACTGCCAGATTTAAAAAAAAAAAAAGAGAAAAAACACTAAAAGGGCTTCAATTAAATGATGAATTTGGATTAGGAAGACTAAAACTTCTGCAACTAAGATCACCCAAAATCACTTCAAATGCCATCCATTACTCAGTCTTGATTCTTCCTTTGTGCTAGCAATATGAACAATATCTAGTTCTTATGTTTGTAAATTTTGTTTTGGATATAAAACAATGCCAAACATCCACAGTAAGTTAGTGAACCTATAGCAAGCTGAAAAAAAAATAATTAGCATCCAAAACAAACAGGTGTCAAACATCCAAATCGCGTGTAGACAGATTTTGGTATCTTGTCCTGAGCTCTAGTAACACACCTGAGCTTTCCTACCCGAGATTGACAAAAAAGAATTATTGTTGTCATAAGAATGAAAGAATATTCAGGACTGTGTTTTGTTTACCTAGAGCTATATCCACTTTAGGATACAATTTGAAGATTTTGAATCCTTATTTTCATTTTGATTTAAAAATCTCAGATTATTCAATCTGTAATAAGCAAAAATTTGTGTGTAAGCAATAATTGTCTAGAATGTAAGTTGTTTATTGTTCCCTTCTATTGCTGCCAAAGGGTCATTCTAGTTCACATTTATCTGAAGTTTAGTGGTATGGCAGACCTCTCTTAAAAACCATGGATCCAGAAAGTTCATTTTGCTACACTTAAGCCAGGCCATGCCTCTCTGCATGGGCAGGTGTTTCTAGCCCCTTCATGGCCAAGCTTGAGAAGCTACACTTACAATCATCGTTCATTAGCTAGTAAAGCCAAGAGAGTTCAGTTGATAAGAAAATAAGAAAAAACAAGAAGCCTTTCTCTAGTAGTACACTGCAGTACACTTCAGACACCTTAAATGTATGATTAACTCTTGTACGTACTCACAAATTACCTGCTTCCAATGAATTTATTGTTTTTGTACTTACACATTAAAAGCACCATGAAAAATGCCTGTTGCATTTTCACTGTGAAGCTTTAGCCTAGTCTAGAAAATTTTCTAATATTTCCTTTATTTACATATTGTCGTAATAATAAAAAAAAAAGTTAGTATAGGGAACCTAAAGAAATTGAATTTATTTTCCTTAAGTATTGATTCTCTGTTATTTAAAGAGTATTAGAAGTAAAAAAAGAAACTTCTCTTTTTTTTCAGTAGAGATACTGATAAACCTAGTAAAGTCAGCATATTCAAATAAAGCAGGAATTGCACCTGTTCATGAGAAATCCACACTCTTGTAGAAGCAGTTCTAAATTACATAGTAAGGTCATGTAACACAGGATACCCTTGATAGAAAATGCTTTCAAAATTTAACTGTTCACCTTTTGAAGTAAGAATATTATTGAAACTATGTGAAAGGACATCCCAGCTGGCCACAGAGGACCTGCATTTGTGATCATTTATACTTGCTGGTGCTTTCTGAAGATTCAGCTCTGAATTCTGAAAGAGTGTTTAATGCTTTGTTTTCTAATCTCACAGGAAGCTCTGCTCTGCAAAAGATGCTTATTTCTTTTTTTCCTCCTTTTTTCCCCTTTTTTTTCTTCTTTTTTTTTTTTTTTCTGGCAAGCATTGAAAATCGTTTTCCCAGAAATTCCAGATAAACCTCAGATGATAAGAGGCAGTGAAAGCAGAACAACATTAATGTACTTACAGAATTTAAACTTTTATTTTTTTTAACTGAACATCAAGAATTCATTAAAAAAAACCCTAGCTATAATAGAGAAATTTTTTCCCTGCACTTGAGTTTATGCAGTTGAAAGCAGATTGTGGTGGTCAGCATAGTATGAAATGATGAGCTTTGAAGTGATGCTATCTGCACCTTTCTTTATGGGAAGCTCCTGGAAAAAGCTTTCAGTTTCTGAAGGTTGCGTTTTTTGTCACACTTTCAGAGTGTGCTTTGTCACACTTTCAAACAATGAACTTTTGTCACAGAGAATGTAGAGTTCTGCTGCACAAGATGCATTGAATCAAGTGAAAGAATTGGCATGAAAATACCTCCTACTTTCCCCCATACTTGCTCTAACCAGCACCTTTCTGTATGTTCGTGAGTGCAATAGTTTGCACTATTCCCTCTGTGACATCAAGAAAAGTAGGTCAACTGCTCTCCCTCCCCAACCAAAACCCCACCCTCTCTCCATGACACCTGAGCTGTAACAAATCCCTTCTCCTCCTATAACACTTCCAAGCTTTATGTTCTCCTGTTTCCCTTCCCTAGCTGCAGTGTTTCCCTTCTGCCTACCCAACCATTCTTTCCAGCTAAGCATGCTCAGCTCCTTACAGGTAAGGAAACCTCTGACGGGATACACAGAAATACAGGAGAAAATTTTTTGAACTAGAATTATTGAGGAAAGAACAATATACAGGCCAACTTATTGGAGAAGAATAAATTATGTGAAGAAAAAAAGATAAGGGAATGTTAGGGCAGAGCTCTCTGAAGAGTGTTTAGAATCTGATTTTTATGATCATGTAGAAATTTATGCAAATAGCACCTGGACCCTTGGGGTCTTTCAAGTGGTCACTCTGATATTAACAAGAAAACAAAAAGAGATGAGATGTGACCAGAGAATATGCAATTGGCATAGAAACCTTGGTGTAAAGGTTATTTTCATTTCATAATGCATTTTCTGTATTCCTAGCAACTCTATGTGGTCAACAGTGGCATTTAAATGTCAAAGGTAAAATCCAGACTTTACCAAGGTCAGTTCAGGTTCCCAAACCACTTCAAAGGGACCAGAATTGGACCAAAGAGTTCCATAAGATCTTTTTGTTATCTAAATATTTATTGTTATTCCTCCTTCTAGTACTGCATAAATTTTCTCCAAAAACTGAAGATGAGCAGAGACCAATATTCCTTCTCATCAGTTTCCACAGTGCACTGGGATGAAAACATGAAGTGTTCATATTTTTACCATTTTAAAAAAGAAGTCTTCATAATGTTTCCCTGCTAATGCTTTAATCATTTACACACCAAAATCCTCAGAGATTCCTGAAAGACAGATTGGGAAGGGTGAGAGGTAGATATCTTTGAGAGAAATTATTTTAATTTCCTGGGAAATTATTGCAATGGAATATAATATATCAAAGAAATTCAGCTTCCACTGTTTCAGTAATGATAAAAACTGCTTTATATGTATATAGAACTTTTCACCAAATTATCTAGGTATTTCTTACTCTAGAAATAGTCTTTGATGTGGTGTCTATCATACTTTTGTAAAGCATTTAGTGCAGTCAGATCCAATATGATTGCAGGATTTAGGAGCTAATGTAACAAATATTTCCTTTTTAAATGAAATGAAATAAATAAAACTCTCATAGGACATGCAGAGCAGTTAATTGCTTTTAAATTTTGTTTTACAGACAAGGACTTGAGAAGTGCAAAATCACTTGATAGAGGTCATTATGAAGCTATGAGATTATTTAGTGAATCTACTGTATTGCTGGGAAAATTTTGCAGAGTTCTCACTCCCCTGGGGCTAGGCAGGGAGAGGAAGTTTTTATTAAACCAAAACAAACTGAGATATGCTTAAAATAGTAAAAAATTCAGCATCCCAAAATGGATGAGTGTCATGATGCCTGATCTCCACAGACACAGTTACAGTGTGCCTTTAATAGGGCTTCCAGAGGCTTCTACCTCTATTGTTAAATACATCACTTGACTGCATCTTATTTTATGGGTTTTTCTGGCAGGTTATTTCTTGGTCCTCTTAGTCATAGGTTAGGGTTACTAAAGGAATGGTGAAACAAGGGCAGAAGAGCTAGACTATGTTTACATTAACACTTTTTAACCATTCCTGTGCAGGAATATACAAGTTTCAGGAGGGACTAAATGTAGAACTATTTTTTCCACACAGTTACACACAATCTTAAAACCTACACACACCATGCAAACTATCTAACATCACACAGCTATAGCTAATTATTAAGTAATATACATATCTCACAAAATTGCTGGATCCAAGCAGTCTTATGCAACTTATTTTATCTTTATAAAAAAGTTCTTAAGATGTATTCTTCCACGGAGTTTCTGCAGGCTTCATCTCTTGCTTCTGCACCAGCTCAAGGTCTCTAGACAAATTCCATTCTTATCTTAGAAGCTGGCACCTGCAAATTTGTCTTTGGTTTGCTAGCCTGAAAATGCATGAATCCCAACAGATGAGCACAGATCTAAACTGGCAATACTTTTGAGACAATCTAAGATTCATGCAATATACTGAAAATAATCTATTGCAGACTTGTTATAGTGAACAATACAGTTCTATAGGGCTGTTGTAGCAAAAGTTCCAAATTGCATTGATTTTTATGGCCAAAAATCTAAGAAATAAAGGATATGCTTCAGAGCTGAAATGTATTTGTTACTTAGGCACTTCTGGCTCTACTAATATTCTTGTGGTTAGCATCTGGGAGTATGTTTGGAATGTTTAACACTAAAATGCATGTAAGATCCCTACCCCAAAATGCTGCAGATATGGTAACAAAAAAAATGTGGATGGTAATGACAGCTGAGTGAATTAACCAGTATCAGCACTGCAAATGACACCCTAAAAAAAAAAAAAAGTAATACTAAATCAAGTGGAATTGTAGTCTTTCTTTTAAAATTAATTTTGCTGGCAGATTACAGTGACATATACTTTTTCTCATGAAATTAGAAGCTGGAGTCTCATTAGAAGCAATCGTTATACTCTGTAACTAGAAAAGTGGCTGCTTTTCTACTTTTTTCTAATGTTCTATTTTTCTGCACCTGCTAAATATTGGTACTTTTGCAACAAGAAACTCTAAGTAAATTCCTCTAAATTTAATCTCTGTTTCTAGTATAAGAGATTACAGCCATGCTCCTCATGCTGGCTTAATTCTTCAAACTATTTATGCATCAACCCTTTCAGAAGTTGAAATTCTTCCTACTTTCAGGTTGTGTAATCTTAGAATTCACTTCAGAACTAAATTTTCTCTGTGTTTCCTATTATAAAGCAACAATAAATGGAAGCTCAAAAGCTCATCTTATGCTATTTGGACTGGTAATGTCAAAGCATTATGTGACCTCTGAAACACAATAATAGCCTGGAAGCACTACTGAACATTCTCTCAGGAGCTGATAAATCTACCCAATTTCAGAGACAAATGCTCTATGTATTATACTTCATAGGATACAAAGCTGTGAAAATCATTAATCACCTTAGTCATGAAACTGTAATTCCTTTCAGTCACTTAGATATCTGAGCTAAGAATGCCAAAAGGAGCACATTTTTCGGAGGAACTGCATAGTCTCTTGAAGAATTGCTATAAAACCAGCCTATTCCTCTAGCTATGCAAAGGCCATGGAAAAAAAAAATCTTCACATATTTTCTTTCTCAAACTGATTTTAAAAATCAGTTTCTTTGCTAAAAAATGCTGCTAGTTCTCATTATTTCATTTGAATTGCAGAGATGAAATTGAAAAAGGAATTAACCCTTGACCGAAACCGCAAACTTAATAAACTAACACTGGGTCTGTGGCATACAAAACAGTATCTCCAGCTGTGTCAGTCACCAAGGGTTACACTTTAGACATTTTCTGTCGTGAGTCAGGATATGCAGCAAGAGAACACAGTCTTTGCAGTGCTTGCACCTACTGAAGAGATGGCCACCTTTACTTTTCTGACAGATGTGGAGTTTCAAGAGAGCAATGCAAGCTGAGTGATGGAAGAATCTGGAGATGCCACCCAAGAAACTAAGCGTGCCTTAGTTTGAGGGAAAAACCAAAATGTTTACCAAAAAGTAGAGGAGAGTATTCCTCCTCAATAATCACATCACTCTTTATTCAATTTAAGAAAAGGAACTTTAATTAGAAAATGGATATAAGAAGGATA
>VWZD01004067.1:735-75551 GCA_013396695.1 Sakesphorus luctuosus | reverse complement strand
GGGGGAAAAGCAAAGAGCAGAGCCAGAAAAACAGCTCTCACCAGAAAGTAGTGGTTCCTTTTCTGCAGCTGCCCAAAGAAAACCCCCCAAAAGTCAAACCAGCACACAGGGAACAAAGAAAGAAAAAACCTCTCCCCACCCCCAGGTGCTGGGGTTCTGTTTTCTCACCTCCACCCAACCATTAAGCTTGAATCTAAAAGTCATCAGCTAGCTTTTGTCTTCACTCCTGGGACTCCAAGCCTAAACCTTTTGTGCCGGTATGGTGAGAAAAATTCTCTGAGGGTGCTTCTCCCAACACCACCTTCCTGTGTTTGAACCTTTAACAGCATGTGAGCCAAAAGTTACACTGTCTTTCAGAAATGCATCTGTTTATTCTGACCAGAATGAAATTCTTCACCTAGCACAGAACACAGGAATGGTTTCTTTTCTCTGACATACCTCCTCTCAGTAATTAAAATGCTGCCACTGCATGCCAAAAATTTGCCGTATCAATGCACCTGTGACAGAATTCAATTTGGGGTTTTTGTGTTGTATTCCTTTTTTCTTTTAGTTAGTATGAGTTATGTGTTAGTGTGTTAGATGAAGGGATTTGAAAGTTACATAATTTTGTAGTTCTGAGGTCAAAGAGCTGTTTCTGCTCTTGCTCCTGTTTGTCAGGCTCTGAACTTTTTTCCCTGAACTCTCTTCAATAACCAGTGCTCTTTACATTCAGCTGTCCTGAGGGTGCATCCTATGCTGCAGTTAACATCTAACATTTAAACAGTTGGCCTTTCTAAATTCTTACCCCTGAAACTGCTGTTGATCACATTAGTGCTCCAGAAAAACCCATTTTGGTCAACTGAGAGTAAAATAAGATAATTAATCATAAGGTAAGATTTATCAGGTACAAAGATTTTCTACTCAGTATTTCAAGTCTCAAGGTAGAGTAACCTGGCCTACAAAAATGTTTCCCTCTCAGGTCTAGTTTTGCCTTTGTAATTAGAAGATTCCAGGATATTTAAAGCCTTTTAAGAGTCTCAGCTAACAAAAGGAAAAGGATACCAAAAGATAAAAAAAAGGAAAAAAGCAAAAATACAGAACCTGCATTCTGGAGTCCCAGCATCTAATATGAAAAAGAGACTGTCTATAATGTGAAAGATGTGCCAAGTGTTACCTCTTTGTGTCTCCTTCATGACATTAAATCAGAGAATGACCTTTCCACAAAAAAGTGTTATAAGCTGAAGCTGAGCCACCTGGTCACAACCTACTGTACAGTGAGCACTTTGAGCTCAAGTAGCTGTCAGATTTATAGAAGCAATACTACCAGGATGAGTTGGGTTTAGTTAATTTTTTTACCTAAATCACATCCAAGATTTTTGAGGCTGGTCCTTTGTTAAAATAGAGGCTATAGAAACTGTATTACAAGAAGATGTTTGATGTTGATAAAGGAGAAAATGAATGAAAGAGCATATATAAATGTCTTTTCCTGCCTCTGTTGTCATCATTAGGAAATTAATGTTTACAACTGAGAGTTTTGGTCACCAGTGAAGGCACTGCAACAGAAAAGAGAGATGCCAAAGACACATCATACCTTCTGTCTGCATTTTGAATTCATCCATTAGAAGCAGATACAGCAAATCAGGAAGTTTAACTGATATTATTTCAGGGAATAAGGATAAGAATATAATATGATGACTACAACATTCAGGTTAAGAAACTAAATCTCAGAAGGTAAAAAAATGTAGCTCAAGATGAACTCAGAGCTACCCTACCTTAAATAAGCTCTTAATGATTTTTTAGTAAATGACATTTTTCCACAAGAAAATTATTTCCTTATTACTTAAGGCAACATACAAAGGTAAGAAAGCCTGTGAATGCTTTACCTCTTCTTTCCATAACCTGCAGGAAAGCTGAGGTCCATTTTCAAAAGGCACTGACTGGCTAACCTGCTGTATCAACAATATCATGTGGGATTGGAAGGTTGTACCTCAGGACATAAGTTCTGAACTCTGTTTTTTTTTGTATACCCAGATACTCAGAGAATTGCTTATCTCCCTGAGCATCTATCCTTGGTATTCCTTGCCTTCAGAACATCTTTCTAAATGACAGTTAAAAATGAAATGTTTCCACTGAGCATCTAGGCCTTTATCCCCTTGAGTGTTCCAACACTGGAATAGCAATCACAAGATTGAAGCAAAAGATGGATGAAGATGGCAGGTGAACTTTCCATGTTTGAGATCAAGCTCCATGACTGATGAAACATCAAAACTAGTTGTAATTAATTCAGTGGCAGGTGGCTATTTTTGTAAGGTTTCAACATAGAAATCTGGAGTGGTAGCTCTTGCCAATGTAACTCTGTGACTGCAAACTCAAATACACAGTGATAATACAGACAAACTAAAGTGTCACTTACTGCTTTAGTATTTCTAGCATGTCAAAAAGTACTTTCATGGCTACTAACTATTTATTCAAAATGACAGCTCATTCATAGTAGTAGAAGTCACCTTGAGAGATGACGTGCATGTTACCCTAGTTAGGAAGGAGATAAATCATAGAATCATAAAATGGTTTGGATTGGAAGGGACCTTAAAGATAGCCTAGTTCCAAACCCCCTGCCATGGGCAGAGGTACCTTCCACTAGATCAGGGTGCTCAGAGCCCTACACATTGAACACCTCCAGCTTCTCTTGATAACCTGTTCAGTGCCTCACCGCCCTCACAAGAAAGAGCTTCCTCCTAATATCTAAACTAAATGCCCTCTTGTCCTGCCACTACATGCTTTTGTAAAAAGTCTCTCTCCATCTTTCCTGTAGGCTCCTTTCAGTTACCAGAAGGCCTAAATAAGGACACCCAGGCTGAACAAATCCAATTCTCTCAGTCTTTCCTCACAGGAGAGATGCTCCATCCCTCTAATTATCTTGATGGCCCTCTTCTGGACTCAGACAGGTTGATGTCCTTCCTCTGCTGGGGACCCCATAGCTGCACACAGTACTCCAGGTGCAGTCTCATGAGAGTGGAGTAGAGGGACAATGTCACCTCCCTTGACCTGCTGGGTGCACTTCTTTTGGTGTAGCCCAAGATATGGCTGGCTTTTTAATCAGAAAACTTAATTTGACTCACTAAAACTAAAAGAGCACTCCTACACTCTGTCTCAAAAAGCCACTTTCTATCTAAATTTCACGTAATAAGACAGCGTCTTTTTCACCTCATTGATTTTATTCCCATGGACAAATCAAAAGATTGCAGTTATTTGAAGGGAAAAATGAACTTGTCATCCCATTAGTGTCCACGGTCTTATTTTTCAATATCTACATACAGCCAAGTTATATTACAGAATCACAGAATATGCGGAGTTGGAACGGACCAACAAGGATCATCAAGTCCAACACTTAGCTCTGCTCAGGATCATCCCCAAGAGTCACACTATGTGCCTGAGATGCTTCTTGAACTCTGTCAGGCTTGGTTCTGCGACCACTTCCCTGGGCAGCCTGTTCCAGTGCCCAACCACCCTCTGGGGGAAGGACATCTTTTTCTAACCTCTAACCTAAACCTCCTCTGACACAACTTCAGGCCATTCCCTCTGGTCCTCTCACTGGTCATCACAGAGACGATACCAGTGCCTGCCCCTCTGTTTTGCCCCATGAGGAAGTTGTAACTGCAATGAGGTCTCCTGTCAGTCTCCTCTTCTCCAGGCTGAACAGACCAAATGGCCTCAGCCACTCCTCATACAACTTCCTCTCAAGGTCCTGCACCATCTGCATTGCCCTCCTTTAGACACTCTAAAATAGCTTAGTATTTTTTATATAGAAGTTTTCAAAACTAGCCAAAATATTCAAGGTGAGGCTGCACCAGCACAGAGCAGAGAGGGACAATCACCTCCCTCCACTGGCTGGCAATGCTGTGCCTGATGCCTTTGGCCCTCCTGGCTGCCAAGGCACTGCAGACTCACATTCAACTTGCCATCGACCAGGACCTCCAGGTTCTTTTCCAGCATCTTGTCTGTATGAACATCCAGGGTTGCCCCATCCCAGGTGCAGAATCTAGCACATCCCCTTGTTGAACTTCATATGGTTGGTGATTGCCCAGCCCTCTAATTTGTCAAGGTCTCTCTGCAGGGATTTCCTGCAGGGACTTCTGCTGTTGCAACAGCTCCTAACAGTTTTGTGTCACCTACAAACATGCTTAATATGCCCTCCAGTCCTGCGCCCAAGTCATTTATGAAGGTGTTGAAGAGCACAGGGCCCAAGATGGAGCCCTCTGGAACCCCACTAGTGGCAGGTCACTGGTCTGATGTCACCCCATCCAGTATTACCCTCTGGGCTTGACCTGTGAGCCAACTGCTCATTCACCACATGATGTAGCTTTGGTTTGGTTTGTTTTTTTAATTCAGATACCTTCTTTTGTCTCCCCTTTCAAGACAGTTTGTTTCCTTTTTTTTTTTTTAAATGAACCAGCTTTCAGGCTATATTGAATACAGCCTTAGAAACCTTGTTGGGTGTTTTTTTGAGGTACTGGAGTAGTGTATGTTGAAATCTGTATGTTGTTATCTGAGTTTGCATGAGAAGAAATCTCAGAACTGCACAGAGATGTAATGGCAAGAGAATATATTTTTATACCAAATATTATCTTCACAATATGTTTGAATGCATTCAAAATGGTTGATGCATATTATTGTGGGAATAAAGTGGTTTGTTTATGCTCTGCTGATAGTGGCTCCAAATGTATTTGGAATTCTGTATGTTTACAGTTAAATGCCTCCCTGACATCCGATCCCTTCAGATCTCAGAAGCTAAGAAGGGTCAGGCCCAGTTAGTACTTGGATGGGAGACCTCCTGGGAATACCAGGGGCTGTAGGTTCTAGTCCTGGGGACTTCACTGTCACTGTCCAAGCTCGCTCAGTTGTGGTAGATGAATCTTAGGAGTAAAGGGAGGGGCCAGTACTGTGCATTCTGTGCCTTACCTAAAAATCCACTGTGCAGGCTCGAAGAACACACCAACATGGGTAGAGCCCTTCCCAAATCTTCATTCGTGAAGCCTAGCCATACATACATACATACATGTTTACTCATCCTCTGCCTTTTGCAAAGAATAAATCTCTAATAAGCTATTGTATGCTTGTTTCAAAAATAGTTAAGTATGACAATTTACACACCTACATGATTTTTTGTTTTCTTTTTGCCACATGGAAGACTATGCAAATGACTTTTTTATGAGTGCATGGCACTATATATGCAAGATTTACAATGGATCCCCTGATTGCAGGGCATCTGTAGCCTCATCTGTGTAGGGCTGTGTCCAGAGGGATGTGCCAGGGATAAAACTCAGTCGTGCAAGTCTGGCTTCCATTTCCACAAAGGGGAGTATCTGACTATCAGTTAGAGAAAGCATATTGTTCTGAGGATTGAAATAATGGAAATTAGATAAGGTTCACCAGTGCAGTGTTCAAAGCTAATTCAGAAGCTAATAATAGGTTTTGAAACTCTACAGTCAGAGTAGAGTTTCATCAGAAGAGTCCAAGAGGGGAACATTTTGGGCTGATTAGTTCATTGCAGGAAAAAAACAAACAAACAAAAAACCCCCTAAAACCAAAACCAAAACACAAGAAAGACTGTGGACGTGAAAGAGGCACAAAATTTAGGTGAAGAGTTTTCTGTGGAACTTAAATAAAATGCACAGAGCAATCGTACTTCACTGGAAATGCTCCTTACGGTGTTGTTCCCTGCCATGTTGTACCCAGGGCAGGTTCCCTGAGGACGCTGTCCTGAGATGGACATAGCTGATTCCAGTGGCTCCAGGGGCTCCACTGCAGGGCACGGCTGGGCCCATCAGCCACAATGGAACAGTTGTTTTCCCGTGGCCCATGGGAAGGCCTGAGGATAAAGCACGGAAACAAGTAAGAAATGGCAGAGGAGCTGGTGTGGGTTGGCTGCAGCTGCCCATTCTCCATAACCCTGTGCTCTTGGGATGGGTAGGAGGTGGAGGAGTTAAGAATGAAGGAGTGAGGTTGTAGCTTAGAAGAAGCATTGAGGAAGAAACGTGTTGGTTTAGTGTTTGCATTGGTTTCCCACTAGCTTAGTCATTTGGCAAATATTTCAATTTGCCCTAAATTAATTATACCCAAACCAAGTCTGTTTCATCTGTGACTATAGAGGGTAAGTGATCTCCCTGTCTTCAGCCAGAGCTTTCTCATTCCTGTTCTTTTTATTTTCTTCCTTGATCCCACTGACATGGGGCATGGGCAAACAATTGGGTGGGGTTTTTCGGTTGGCCAAAGAGAAACCCATCATACAGGTAGGGAAAGACTTGGGGAACTCAGATTGATGGCAGTCCAGAAAGATACAAGTGCAGAAATATACCTGTAGGGGTGACTGTAAGTGCATCCCTTAAGGAAAGCAGTTTAGAGTTCTCCCTTAAAGAGAAGAGAGCTACCTGGAGTGTGTGTGGTGTCTTGTAACCAATGAGATGCCTTGGTGACTGTGAGGTGAATGGGCTAGCCAATAATGTCATGACATGTTGGATGTGAGAGGATATAAAAGGTGCGGATGTTACTGAATGACTATAGATCTACTTCTACTAGGACTACTTCTGCTGCTATGAACTGCTACTACTATGAACTGTCTGTGAAACTATCTTGAATAAAGTCTTATAAGCCTTCTGATCAAAGCCTTCTGATGCCTGCTGTGCCTGAGCGCTTCGGACCATCATTCACGCTGCCCCCCCTACTCAGGATAAGGGGATCCCAACAAATGGTGACCCCCAACATACCCCTATATATACACCAAACATGAATTATAACAACTGAAACAAATTACAATATTTGCAAGGGAACAAAATGGGTAAAAGCAGAATTGATGAAGACATTTACATTGCAAACTCAAAGGGGAATGATCTGAAAATCTTTTCATCATTGAACAGAGTGAGTAAAATATGTGAAAAACAGCTACAGTAAGAGAACCATTTGAAACAAACAAACAAACAAACTCCCTCCACAAAAAAGCAAGCAGGGTCAATTCATGGCTTATATGGCAGTAAGCATGTGTAGTGGTAGCAGACAGATCCTATGACATGTGAAGTCTCTTTTTTTTTATTCAAGTGAGAGAAGTGTTTTGTCCAAAGACAAAGTACCAAAGTATCTAGGATACTTGAGATATGATGGAAGGAATCAGAATATTAATTTCAAATCTGAGGTATTTTCTGGACAAACAGTGAAGATTTTATGCCCAAAGATACATTTTCTGAAAGCTCCTTGCAGAGGGATTGAGACTGCAATTCCTATGCAAGCCTATACACAACACAGCATATTATAAATAACATCAAGACCAAAGTTCATCACCAGAATTAAGCTTGAGAATAAGGGAGGCTCCAATGAATATGTTGTATAATAGGACCAGTTTAACAGTAACTAAGTAATTTTAGTATTACATGATTTTTAGAATAACATAACATATTATTTTTAGAATAATATGTGTTCTGCATATCTTTTAAGGGTAGAACTGAAGGCATAATTTTTACTCCACATTCAATAATGTGAGTCCATCAGACCCTTTCTCCTTGCTTCCAGACAATGTTTCAGTTGTAAAAGGGATTTTGGACCATCATTCAAAATCTACTACACTGAGACCAGCCTCCTAAGTGCTTTTTGGAGTCCTTTGCTTTGTTCGGAAACTACTTCAAAGCTAAAGAAATGTCCCTCCTGAAGAAAGACATTTTGTTCAAAAGTTTTGTGTGTTACATTACAGTCAGTTATGTGAGAAACACAAAGTAATGAATTTTCAGCTCAAGCAGAGACTACATTCTAGAAGGTTGAGTAAATCCATTTTCCTCTTTTAATAAGCAGAAAAGAAAATGTAAATCTTTACACCTGTAAAGTGTAGACAAAACCATTTCCTTGCCACAGAGAAACATGCTATTGTTACCTAAGATGATTAGAATGGTAAGGGCTAAAGTGGTTAAAACCTCAGTTATGTAAAGAAAGAAATTACATTTTCTTGGAAGATTTTCAAATAGAAGAACAAAGCTCCAGAAAATTGAGTGTGGAAAGTAATCCTCCACTCTTCCCACTCTCCAACAAGCTTGATTAATTTATTTGTCTTTCACAACCCTAATTCATATGACTGGCAAAGTGATTCAGCTACTCAGAAGGAACAGACTATCTGATAATAGGAAAATTATGTATGTAGCAGGTTTTCCAGCAATTTCAATGAATTACACTCTCAAAAATCATACCAGAAAATAAAAAGTCCTCTTAAATTGAAAACTCTGCTAAAGAAAGGTATGCATATACATTTACCTTTATGAAATAAACACAAAAGTGCTTCTAAGCAGGCTCAATGCTGCTTAAACTCTGAAACAAGCTATTTTCAAAATTTAGATTTCTAAAAGAAATCTAGAGCTTAGTGGGGTCACAACTGTCTTGACTACTTTTAGTCCAAATAAGCATAAAAGAGATACACACTGGTTTTTGCAAACTACAAGACAACTGTTGATGCAAATGAATTATTTCTCTACTGCTTGGATTGGAAAAAAACCCAAACTAACCGAAACAACAACAACAACAACAAAAAACAGAGACAAAAAGCTGCAAAAGCCAATGTGGTAGTTTAGGCCTTATTTTTAGCTAACCCTCTGTTTAGCAGACCCAGATAGCCTTATGTAGATTAGAAGGGACAAGCATAACCTGAAGCAACCAAAGAGATATTTTATATCATCTGACATCACAACAAGTATAAAAAGAGAGGGAGGTGGAACTTCTGTCTCTTTTGGTCTTAGTCCCAGACCTGAGAGGATGTGCTGCCCTGCCTTTGTTGAGATTAGGCCTTGCTATCCCCCCTGTGGTGTTGTCTAGGGAGGTGAACATCTTTTTGTGAAGTTTCCTCCTCTCTTGACAGGTGTCCTTTGGGGGGACTCTGTTGGGGTGTTTCTGTGGTCTGGGTGGTTGGAATCTGCATTATTTGGGTCAGTGACTCGGTAAAGTGGTTCTTGTTTTTGGGGGTTTTTTTCCCCACACTTGTATATATATGTGTGTTATATCATATTCTGTTTTTAATTGTCTCTCTTTTTTGTATAAATGTAAGAAGCTTGCCATTTCAGGTTTTGGGGATTTTTCTCCTTTTGTTTTTTTTTCCTGCCTCCTTTTCCCCTGGAGTGGGGGGGATACTCTATGTCTTGGGCAGTTTGCATTTTGCCAGCTCAACCTAACACAGCCAAACCCCACAAAAACCCAAGAGACTTAGTTTTAAGAATCAGCTGGGAGTTCAAAAAGTAACTTGCAGAAGCACAAAATTCAGAGGTGTTCAAATTAGGGGTCTGGTCTTTCTATATGTTAAAGGAAGAAATAGAGACTTTCAAGGTAATATTCAGAGCACCTGAGGTAGTATCTTGCTCTTGTGACACTTTCCACTGGGTCCTCTCTGCATCCACGGATTGCAAAGGAAAATCTAAATCCCTAAAACAACTATGGAAAGTGAGGTAAAACAAAGATGAAGTAAGATTTGGGCCTTGTTCAAACTGGTATCAACAGTTTCTTTCATTATTATTTGCATATTTTTGCATAGATAGTATCATGTCTTGTGGGAGAGGGAAAGGTGTTTAATGAAGTCCATTGAATTTTAGGATAGACTAATAATTTAAATATAATCATTGTGTACTCCTCTTGTGCTTTAACTCTCCTTCTTTGGCATTTTTTATTCTCTACCCAGTGGAACCAAGTAGGAATGTATTATTGAAATCTTTATAGTTTTTTCCAGAAGAAAATAAGTAGAGTTAATGTAGCAGATATATTTCAACATCTTTCACACTGCAACCATTATGATGAGGGAATATCATTTACTAAAGCTGAGAAAAGGAAGTAAGGGTTGCAAGCAGCATAGTACATGGATTGGCACAAGTATGAGAGTAGGGTACAGGACACCTAATTTCTTGCTCTCCCTGTAAGTAAATTGGAGTTAGAAATACTGAGACCCTCCCTTAAGTCTTTCGTGGTCTGTAACAGAGGACCAAATTTTGTCACAATTTTACAATATACTGAAAAGTTACCCACAACTGGAAGATCAGCTTCTGTCTGGAGAATATCAGATAGCAAACATTAGTCTCTTTTTAAAGCTTTTCATTGTATGTTTTTGTTTAATGAAGGAATAAGCAGCTTGAGAAAACAAGCTATTTCCAAGAAAATTAATAGAAAAGTTCATCCTGTTTTTAATTTATTAATAGTTCACCTCAGTAAAATCAAGCATTTGGGATTAAATCCTGAGTTGTGCTGTACCTTTAATTTTGAGTTAAATCTGAAATTGCTAGATCTTCTACAAGTTTCCACTATGTTTTATACTTACTGGGAATAAATAAATTAATTTTATTGTGTCCTTACATAGAAGCTGATAGTAAGGGACATCTTACAGAATCCAATGTACTCATACTTTAAATGCCTCTGAAAGTGCTAATACCAGGGACCTGAAGTCCCTATTATAACCCGTGGAGAGAGTGGTGATTTAGTATGAAACTCATCAATTAGATGCCTGTAAAAGTGAATTGAATTCAAGCAGCAAAAGCACACAGGGCTTCCAGATCCAGAGCAGGGGTAACTAGACCCATCAGTTGGCTCTTTTTCCATGGGATAGTATTTCCCTTGCAAAGCCCATATGGTCCACAGTATGGCCTGAAGTGCTCAGATCGAATTAATACATGCCTTGGGTCCTGTGTAAAGATCCTGACAGTGGATCCCATCTGCTAACACCACACTTCAAAATAAAGGGCAGCTTGTTTACAACAAGGTTATATTTTCATCTGAGGCACAGAGTCCTTGTTCCCCACAGCTCCTCAGAACAAGGACAGAATGTTAAAACTGAACTCTTTATCTTCATCATGTAAATCAGTGACTCTTTACACTGCTGCTGGCACTGTCAAAGTTAATACTGTAACTGCTTCATGTCTAAATGGAGGGAGCTAGTCTGCCTGGATGCCACTGTAGCAAATGTATCCATGGCTAACGGATGCTCCAGGGAGTAGTTCAAACTTTGCAAAAAAGGTACTCTCAAACATACAGCAATCATTATCTAGAAAACAAACCCAGCCCAAAGCCCAAAGTCTGTGTAGCAAGTGTTTGAAAAATCTTGTCCCTGTGGGCAATAACTCTAACAATAAACAGAATTGCTGCCATGAGTAGAACAAAAAGGGTCCAAAATTAATAAATACAACTTGTTGGTTTCACTAACCTTTCTGAAAAATTTGCTTTCTAATTCCAGAGAACCTCTAATCTACTAATATGGAAGCATATGTTCTATTTTAAGTTGTAGATAATGTTGTGAATAACCATAATTACTTCAACAGAATAAGGAATGGTATCAATCAATATATTTTGTAAAGCAGGCAAGTTATTTATTTTGTCAGCAGTTGGAATATACAGCTGCTCATGTTTGTTAGCATTTCACAATAATTGCATTAATAATTACATTTATTTGCCTCTTACAAACTGGTATGAAGTGCTACTTCTCTTTCCAGCCAAATAAATTACAAACTGTAGGCATCAAAAACATTATACAGAAATACGAATGACATGAGAATGGGATACAAGAATGAGAGGGAGGGGAGACAGAAAGAGATGCTCACTCTTAAAGATTTAAACCAAATTCTGCTGAGAAAGAGGATCTGAAGGCTTGAAAATCTGTGCTGCATGTTGTGTACACAGTAACATATCCATCCATTTCGTTCAATATTTGCCAGGGAAATCACAAAACCCTCTCAGACTATAACAGCATATAATCTCCTTGAATGTTTTCCTGAGCTCCTGACTCCGGAATGCATAGATAAGTGGATCAATGATGGAATTGCACATGATGAGAATGAGGTAGAAGTTAAAGTGGGACATGAAGCACACACAGTAAGGGTTGTAAGGGCAGGAGATGTAGAAAATCAGGTGCAGGAAAAATGGAGCCCAACACACAACAAAAACTCCAATCAGGATGGTGAGAGTGATGGCCCCTTTCATGTTGGCCCCTTGACGAATAGGGCCAGTCCCTGGAAGAACAGCAATCTTTTTTATATGCATCTGAGCCATCATAAACATGTGGACATAGAGGGATGCCATGAGAATGAGCATAGTGAAGAACATGCTAATAAGGCAGATGATGACAACACTACTGTCAGAGTAAATGATGAATAAAATGCCTGAGACAGTGCAAGTAGCCCAGATGCATGTGATAATGGCCCCTACACGCTTCACTGTCATGATATTATGGTACTGGAGAGCATAAAAGATAGTAAAGTACCTGTCCACTGCTATTGAGAGAAGACTGCAAATTGATGCAAGCAAGGAACTGCATATCACTGAGTCAATGACATTGTCAATGTTTATGGTAAAGCTCTGTGCATCTGTGTCTGTATTGTTAAGCAGCGTGATGACAATGGTTTCTGATCCATTAGATACACTCACTAGCATATCAGCCACTGCCAAGCTACAGATGAAGAAGTACATGGGTGAATGGAGGTTCTTGTTCTTGGCTATTGCCACAATGACCAAGACATTCTCCAGCAAGCTGATGATGCCCAGAGTTACAAACACTTCAGGGGATACAAAGAGTTGCTCGTAGCAGCCTCCCGAGGAGTAGCCCTTTGCATTGGGCTCACTGGCACCTCCATGCGGTCTGTAGCTGTGGTTCCAGAAATACACAGGCTGGAGTGTCCCACGGTGATGAGTGAAATTCATCTTATGGAGATTCCTTTTCAGCTTCCTCCTTTTAAAACTCCTGTTCCTTCTGCATTCCTTTGAAAACCTTCTTTGGCTTTTCAGCTTTGGGTGAAAAAGCAAAATAAGCTAGGACCAAGGCAGATAGCAGTTAAAAGCATTTTGACTACTGTGACAAAATCAGGTTTCAGACTCAGAAATACTAGTTTACACTCTCACAGACACAGTTTCTGATCATCTTCACATTTACCTTGATGATTTATATCAGAGAGTCCCAACAGTCTCTGCGTTTCCATCAGATTCTCCCCTATGGTCAGTTCTTCTTTAGTTCACTGGTATGCTGCAAGGCTTTTTTGTCGCTTTCCATTGAAGAGAGGCAAGCATAAAATGCCCAAGTGACTGCTGCAGAGAAGGAACTAATTTCAAACTGCAAGCACCAGTCTCGTTGTCAGATAGTGCATGCTAGCTGCCTCTTTTACAGTGTGTGGAAGAGAAAAATATTCAGGGCACTCCCCGCCTCTGCTTTGCCTTCCAGCCAATGGGACTCAGGTGCAGCAGCAAATGGAGGGGCGCTGATTCCGAGCCTCTCTGAAACATCACATGGCACAGTAGCTGCAGATGCAGCTCAAGCTACCAGTAACAGCAGGAAAGCAGACAGACTACCAGAGCTTTATGTCCCTTCTTTAACTTCTGAGAATAATATTTAAGTAGTTTTTTAATTAGCAGACTTACAGAACTGTACTAAAAATCTTACAGAATTCCAGCAGCTGAACTGACAGCTTTTTATTTCTCACTACATGATCAAAGACTGATTTGCTGTGTTTTACTTTTGTTCCTTCTATGGCACAAAGTTGCTCTGCCTTGTATGTGAGGCAAAATAAAAACAGGGAAAGGGAGCAAGAGAATACATATTTCCTCTTGGTTCACTCTTCCAGGTTTCCTTTCCCTTGCTGATTTTTCTGTGCCATAACTGTTCGCTTGTAAGATGTGTTACAAGTTTGCCCTATGTTCTCTAAGCTTCTTGTCATTTTAAAGAAATGGAGACAATCTAAGGATGGAAACCAACATGAGCCAAAATCCCAAATGGCTTAATAAACTGTCCTAAAGAAAGTAGTTTGTGCCAGGTAATATCCTTCTTCATGACCTTATTTTCAGGAAGGAAAAGATGAAGGAGTTGATTGCAGAAGAACCTGCCACCATCAAGAATTAAGACAAAATAAAAATTAGTATTTAGAATAGGTGAAGGAAAGCAACAAGAGACAAAGTTGCAACCAGTAGGAAATGGAGCTCGTACAATGGTAATGACACAAAGGCATTAATAAATCTCCTAGAGGTCCATATGGCCTGTCAAGGAAAGCCCTTGAGAAGAGAACAATGCCAAAGGAATATGAAGAGGCACAACAAAAGTAATTTTGCTGTTACTTCTTCAAGCATTGCAACTGAGGATTGAAAAACAAATATATTCAACAAAGCCTAAAATACAGAAAAAATTTAAAGATATGGGGGCTATAGAAAAGTCAGTCACTGCACCCAAGAGTAATGTTTGCAAGGAAATTACTTGAATGAACATTTCAAGACAGCTACTGGGAAGGTATGGAGGGATTTTTATCTGGTGCAAGAGTTTATTTCCTACCAACTCTCAAACTTTATTTGTCCTCTGTGCATTAATTGCCTTTAAAGTGAACAGCTATAAAGAGGTACAAGAATACAACATGCATGTAGAAGCACAACTATCTGTATTCAACATCTCAGAAATGTGATGAAATGTGATTTTACTTTCACATTTGGATTTGTTACAGACCTACAGTTATGAAGACCTACAATAGAAGGAAAGCTTCAATCAATTATTTCTAGGCCCTTCCTGAGACAGATTGCTTCATAAAACTGAAATATAAACAACCAAGACAAACAAAATAATTTGCAGCACAGGAAATTGCACATTTACCAGTTTGGTAAACATCATTTACCAACAACCTGTTTGAAATGAAATATTTTGCTACTGAAAGGGTGAGATCTGATTTCCTATCAAGACATAATGCAAGCCAGAATTCAGAAAGTTTTGCTATCTAGTTACTGATGCCTGGGCCAGTATACAGCATGCTCTATCTCCTGCCACAGACAGGACTTGCACACTCAGCCCTCAAAGCGTATAGCTACTGTGTGAGAGCAGTGAGAAAAATTGTATAAATACTGATGTGGGAAAACAGCATTTCCCCAGATAAGGTATCTCTTTCTACACCTGCAGCCAGAAATGTGTAATCTTTAAGTTATCCCAGGGAGCCAGATGCTCAGCACCCCTTCCTTCATAAACCCCTATATGCTGGAAGTGCCCATGACACAGGGGTCTCTCCCCCTCACCTATACAGGTGGAGCTAAAGAAGTGAAGGCTGACAAGAATAGAGAGAAGCTACTTCCACAGAATACTGCCTTATTTGTCCCAGTTGTCTGTCTGCCTATTCCACTTCTGGCTCCTCCCTTTCTCTGCATGTTACCTCTGTTCTCATCCCCGTTTATCTCTCCATTTACTCTCTTCATCCAGAAGTTATCCAAACAATGGTTCATGCTTGATTTTTCTCTGGATGTGGTCATAAAAATGCAATATTGGTTATAATAAAGGAAAGAAAAGCAAATTTTTTCCCCACTCACAGCCATTACTCACCTCCAAATTTCTGCAAAAAAAGCAGCAGAAAGCAGCAGATTTAAGATAGTTTAAAACTTGGAGCTCTGAAGAGGTGAGGTACATTAGCCTGCTCTAATTAAAAAGTGAAACAAGCTATATGAGCAATTTTTAAATGAGAGATGATGTATGTACATCTAACTACTTCTACAGTAAAGATGGATACATGTCTCTGGCTCCCATTTAATAAAAACCAAACAATATAATGTTAAAATCATTCAAGGAGTTCTAGCTCTCTCATGTCTGAGAATTTGCTAATATTACATTTTTTTAAGTGAGAGATAACAGGAATATTGTCTAACAAACATTGCCTAAATTGTTTCTTAAATTTTAAAAACTAAAGCTGAGCAAACGTTTCTTTCAAAAGTGGTGCCTGTCAAGCTTTTTGCCATGGAAAACCAGCCATGGCTGCAGAAAACTGTAAACTGATAACTGATATACTAATATTAGCTCCATCTCTTAAGAGAAATGAACCATCAACAAAGCTTTGATTTCAGCCTCCCCTTTTAACATATGATACAAATTATTATTTTTACCTATCTTTAAAAGTATCTGTTTTAAAATTTCCTCCTACACAATTCCTCCATGTTCTGTGCTCTGTTTGCAGCTGCTTTTCTACATCGAGTCCTTAGGATTACAGTCATATCCACCTCACAACATTTTTGAGAGCAGAATTATCCTCTGTAAGTTGACTTTAAAGTCAGAAGAAAGCATTCATTGAAATCAATAATGAGCAGATAAAATCCCAGTAGTAATACAGGTAGACAGGCAGAGCTGTGAGCAGGCTGCACAAGTCCACCATGGGAGAAAAACGAAAGGTAGAGGGAGTTCACACAAGCCCTTTTCTTGCTCAAATGCATAGCATGAGATCTCTTTGAATCCCATGACCATGTTACTCAAGCACAGAGATAATACTTAACACTTGAACATCTGCAACTGGAAATAGAGGAGCAGCTGTGTGAAGCTGGGTAGAAGGAGGAGCCAAAGAAACAAGATTATTAACACTTAATCAGTCCCTCAGAGTTGTGCAAGTGTGCTGGTACTGTGCAAAGGGTGATGCTGCATTTACATGCACAAGCATAATTCACCGAAGAACTCAGATCAGATCAAGTGCTCAGATCAAGTTGTTCTGTGCATTCAAAACCTCAAATCTATAACACAGTAAAAACACTGTAGTATATTTTAGCACACTGATTTGGAAATGAAAAAAGAACCAGGCAATTGAACTTCGGAAGCTTTCTATGAGATGTTAGCCTGCATCATCTCCCTGTGTTACAGCAGCAGTAAATTCCACCAAACACTCAAAATACTCACCAAAATGATTAAAATAATGCAATGTACTTCTACATCCAATGCACAGATGTCTTTGGAAGAAGCATTTCTTTGATTCTTTCTAGTTCATTGAATTAGTATATGAGCAATATGGAGAAACTTGTTTGTTAATGGATTAGGGCCAGGAGTTTTCTTTCGGTCTCCCAGTATCACTCTGGATCAAATCTCTGCTCTCTAGTCTGTCCACCATTCATGTCCTCAGTTTACTAAAATCTGGAAATCTGTGGGTGATGTATTCTGTACTAATATTCCTGTTAGCAGTGGAGATATGAAAAAATTATTTCCGAACTCCATTTGCTGCCCAGTGTTCAGGACATTGATTGGTATCTTTTGGGACCATCTGTCTAAGCAGTTTTTAACCCACCTGTGATATTCAAATGCAAGCACTGATCAGTGGAAAATTGGTCTAATACATTTTCACCTAGCATTTTATTTTGGAGTACTGATTGTCTAGCAATCTTATTCATTTGAGGTCAAGGGGGTTTAGTGTTGAGAGCAGTCTTGCTAGCTTGCCTCTTTTCCTCATGTCTGTTAGTTAGAAAAAAAAGAGAACTCTTAGCCAATCTGGAGACTGAAAAGCACATAAATGTTGATTTTGCTGACAAATGATACTTTTGAACTTACTTGAAGACTCTATAAATATGCAGAAGTGGAATGTTTTCCATTAAAATGGTACAAAAAGTGCAGAGGTTTTAATCATGTAACTGTTTAAATCTGATTTCATTTCAGGTGATTGCTGTTGTGATCCTGGAGATTATTAATTTGCAGCCAATGCAGCAATCATGGTCGTTGTCCTAGTCTTTTCTCACCTATTCTTTTTTCCCAAATAATCTATTTTCTTTTACTTGCTTGTCTCTTCAGACTCATCTGAAGCACTTGGTTCAAGTGACTCTAATTTTCTTGGTGTTAACATCCCTCTACAAATACCTCTCCAAAAGACAGACAGCAGCATTTAGGATTAAGTACAAATTAAACATTGCCATTCTTCAAGGCCAAAACAACAAAAAAAAAGTAAAATTTTTAACTTCCTTTATTTGTTTTATGACAAAAAATAAGCTCTTAATCTAGTCCTTTCCTTTGTTTCATGATCTTTGAATACAAATACAGTAGAGGTGGTACTTCTAACAATACTCTTTTCTTCACTCTCTATATGCACCTGAACAGAGAAATTTTCAGCACTACCATTGCTTCACTCACCTTAAATCATGAGGTCATTTTATACTATGAAGTTTAAAATTATCTTCATTTTTATAGTTTATAATATTGGTTTTTCTGTCATAAGGATTTGTTTATCTGTCTGAGAGTTTGTTTATCTGTCTGAGAGTTGCAGTAGCATTTTATTCCATCAGAAAAACTACTTGATCAGCCCGGCTGCCTAATCATGAAAGCCTGAAAAATTATATGTCTCATTATAGCTGAATGAGCAATACAGAACCAAGCCAGAAAGACTGACAAATCTTCATTTAGTGACAGCCCAAGGTTGGATTGTGCAAACTCCCCCACAACCCCCCCAGCTGTTTTGTATCACATCAAGTCACTTCAATTCAGGATTTTAGAAAAGTCCTCAGAGTAGGGGTAGAACCAGCAGTTAATGTGAGATGGAAAGTTACTAACGGGCTTTGGTTTTCTCTGTCAGTCCATTCACCTCTGGGGGTGATTATTATTCCAATGGAAAAGTCATATGGACACTTCTTCAACTCATACTGTAAAATGATTGGTGCTGGATGTGCACAAAGATTAGCAGGTTTAAAGTCCATCAGTTAGTAGCTTCTGTAATAGAGTTATTTATTGTCTAAATTAAGGAAGATGCCAACAGCAGTTTTCAGTGTCCTGTCTCCAGTGTGCGTGCCATCCTATAGCACTGGATGGCACATGCCCTAACAGTCATTCTTGCAGGATTTGCAGGCTAAAATCCTCTAGTGATGCAGATAAGGTGGGCAGTGGCATGCAGGTACATCTGAACATATTTGTTAAAGTAGGAGGGAGCATTAATCCTACAGAAATCATAATATGACTTTGACTTAAGTGCAGAAAATATATACAATCCATTCAGTCCAAAATAAACTCCAAACAACTGAGCATTTAGTAATTCAGTGTTGTAAATTTACAATCCCAATTTTTTACAGGTATGGAACCTATGTTTGCATCCAGCTGTTTTGTGTTTAGTGTCTATGGTTATAGGAATGACAGTCTTTATTTCTATACCAAATTCCTTGTAATGTTTCACTTAATACCTTGATTCTCTGATTATGCATTTTGTGCATATGACAAGTTCACAAATTGCTAGGCTGCTATTGTCACCATGCCATCATTTTTCATGTACCTTTACAGAAAGAGTTGTGTGCTTAGTAGCCACTGTTCAAGATGTATAATCTACGTCTGGAGGGGTTTACATAGATGCAGTTATTGAAATCCAGATTATTTTAACCCTTACTTAATTTTCTGCACATACACATGCACATATGTGTATAAACACTTCCACCTCAGTTCCATATGGTGCAGTCATTTTCTGTATTGCCCTGTGCTCTTCTATGTAATTTCATGCACAGGAGACAGGAGTTATTCCTTAAGCAAGCCCAAACCAGATTGAACTCTGTAAATAGGGGTAATTTTCAACTGTATAGCTGCACAGTGGATTTTCATGGCTTCCATTCATTTTGGTAGCTCACCAAAGCACAGAGTTTCCTAGCAGAGATATTGGACAAATCCCAGACAGAGTCTACAGGGAGTGCTTAAGCTACTTGTGAATTATTTTCCTCCATGGGAGTTCTTTGAAAACAACTAGAAATCCTGTAGACATAATCTGGTATAAGATAAAATAGATGCACCAAGTCATGTGATATATGAATGAGTTAGCCAGCAGTGGTGTCAGGATCAGATTAGATGAATGAACAAATTTCAGAGAGTAATTCCATCTTCATTGACATGCAATCCAAAATTGTCATAGTTTCCTCTAAGAACTGGGCACAGAAAGAGAAAATGTAAAATGTCTAGACTTTTCAAGAGTTATAGTGTGTCTGCAGTGATTTTGTTTCCTTATAATCTCTTTACAACATTTATCAACATACAGGTGAGAAGAACAGCCCATTTCATCTTATGACAACTGCTGCAATTGCCGTTACTCTTTTGAAGATTTCTGGTTCTTTAAAAAGTATGAATTTGGTGATTGTATTGATAGTGAAGCTCACCCATTGAAAGCAGAAATATTTTATTTGCAAAGCTCTTATAGAAAAGGTCTTCTTCTAAATTTCAGAGGCATGAACCAATTCCTATTTTTGAATAGCAGAGATGATATGGGTCATTACTCAGAACTTCTAGTCCTCACTGAAAGGTTATTTTTAATAAATTCAGGAAGAATCTCCTTTCTTTGCTTTTCAGGAGAAAGTACGTCCTATAAATAATTTTTCTCTCTACTGCTGAAGTACAGATTTTATGGCTGCCTGTGATAGATGTTGATGACTTTCTGTCATTGCAGACTTTCATGAAAAAGAAAGGTTGAATGGGTATACAAAAGAGTGCAATAAATTAAATAGAGTAGTTTGTGTCTTTGTGGTGTTCAAAGCCCCATTCTCTGCCGTTGTTAAAAAAAGAACGGAAGGGAGAGGAGGTAGCTATGGTAGAAGAGTAACACACTTGAATCGCCTTGTCATGGTATGGTGCAGAGCATGATGGCTGAGAAATCAACCTGGGCTAGGAGTTGCTTTTTACTTTTTTACTTTTATTTTGGTCACAGACCCAGGAGAAAGAGATCTTGGAGCTTATAGGTGGGAGAAAAATTGCTTTAGGCCATCTAGGAGCTTATGCTTAAAAAAAAGCGTGAAGAAGACCTTCTAGTTATATAGGAAAAAGTTAATAAAATTTGTAAAATCAAAAGGAAATCATAGGGATATCTTTGCTTGTCTATGAGATGAAATTTGCTTAGACTTTATCACAGAGGTCTGTAAGCAAGGAAGAAGAGGTTAGAACAGCAGGAAGACTTACACAACCCTTTATGAAGCCAAAACTTTCTGTGAGAACAGAGTTATGGAAGATAGGTAATTACATTTCAATTTGTTATAGTTTTGGCCTTAGTTTTAATTAGGCCTAGTTTAGGCCTTAACTTTAGTAGGCCCAGATAGTATTACATATATTAGAGGGGACAAGCATCACCTGACTTAAGCAACCAAAGAGATATTTCATATCATCTGATGTCAAAACAGGTATAACAGAGAGTGAGGGAGGTGCCTGGGGCTCTTTGCTCCATGCCCACTTGCCTGGCAAGGACGTATGTGTTGCTCTGGGCAGCCAAGGCCTCACTGTCACTCACTGCTACTCCACAGCTGTGTTTTAGTTCGGGAAGTAAACATTTCTTTTTCTATTGTTGATTTTTTTTCTCCTCTCTTGCCAGGTATCTCTTGGGAGGCATCTTTTGGGGTGTTTTGTGGGTCTGGGTGTTGAAATCTGTATTACTGGTTGGGTAACTCGGTGTGGAGTTGTTTGTTGTTTCTTCCTACCTTTCCATATATTGCATTTGTCTTTTGATTTTCTCTCTTCTGTGTAAATATAAAAAGCTTGCCATTTTAGGTGTTAGTCCTAGGGGGTTTTTCCTCTCTTTCCCTCAGGGTTGTGGGAGGGCTCTAACTCTGTGGTTGGCATTTGGCATTTTGCCAGGTCAGCCAAACACACAATTAAAGGATAGAAAAGAGAAACAAGGATGAAATATTATATGTCTGTTGTATCTATCAACATATGGTGATATGCTCCCACTCCTTGCTATACAAGAGTACCTAAGTACTTTGTATTAAGTAAGCAAGACATTTAAAGGGCAGTGACATCTTAGTTCAGTTGGATGCAGAAATCCTCACAGTTGAAAAAAATATATTATTTTCTTTACATTTGCCCTACCTCCCCAGAGACAATTTTCCATACATAGTGGCACAGAATTAATGAAGAGAGCAAGTTGAAAGCTTTGTAGTGCTTTTAGAAAGTCAGTGGCATGAAGGGAAATTTTGTTTAAAAGTATGTGATTTCCAAACAGTCTATTTCTGTCTGCATATCAAGTATCTGCAGAATTAGCAGACAGTCACTTTTAATCACTATATTTCATATCAAGTGTTTGATGTGTTTATTTGAAGGAATCATACCAGCATGGAACCCCATTGCCA
The DNA here is from genome assembly GCA_013396695.1 of Sakesphorus luctuosus. Lineage (NCBI taxonomy): Eukaryota > Metazoa > Chordata > Aves > Passeriformes > Thamnophilidae > Sakesphorus > Sakesphorus luctuosus. The sequence continues at coordinate 53,744 of VWZD01004067.1, read as the reverse complement.
TAGACATTCAGCAAAATACAATCTCTTCCTCAGAGAACAATTTGCATTTCAGAAGGACTTGAGTTTTATACAGGAAAGTAATCCTTGCCTGGCCTCTAAAATCTTGACCTTAACACACATTTATCCTGCACAAAAGAATCAATATGGTGCAGTTCTCACTATTCCTATTAATTCAGAGTGCTTCCTGTGCCTAGAGACAAACTTCAATCAAAATTTAAAAACGCAAGCCATTTAAAGGAAAGGTCAAACTCTGAGGGAGGCTTAACTCTGTATTGTCTTTTATTGGCTTCATGATGTGACATTTTCTGTCCTAAATAGGGTTTCCAAACCAAGACCTAAGAGGTTAATGGCAGACACAATTAGTCAGCTACACTTTGGAACGAGTTTCTTGAAAAAAACTACGTATACTTTTATAAAGCTACTGAACTCTCATGGATATTCTAGTCTAAGTCTAGGCCTTTAATTGCTTTTCATGCTTTCTAGCCCAAGGAGTTTCCCCTTTTTTGTATTTGTTTGGCAAGTTTCTTATGTTCAGAGTGAGTTAATGTTCAGATTGCTTCTTTGACTTCAGACAGTAAATACACTTTACCTTTTCATGTCTGAATTTCATACATTTGCTATTCTGAAATAATTAAAAGTGTTGATCTGACTTAGTACCTTATGGCTGGACAGAGACATCAGCATTTCTCACTCTACCATTTCTACATCCATGAGTTGTACATTTTCCTCTTTAGTTATTTTATACAGAGCAGGGATCATAATTTTGTCTGACAGTACCTGGGTTTTCCATTCAGGCAGAGATGCTTTTTGGAACCATTTAGAACTTTTACTTTTAAACCTTTATTTGAATCAACTACTTTTCTGAAATACCAGTTCTGTTTCCTTAGTTCCTCTCAAGCTTGGAAGCTTATTCTCAGGAATGTAAAGGGGAAAAAAATACTGGAAAATTTTATTTTATTTTATTCTCAGTAGTAGTGCTCTCAAACGTCTTAATTATACCACTTTTAGAAATGTAGGGTCCTCTGTTGAATACATTACTTAAACTCACCTGGCATATGGCAAATAGATTGGAAATGTATGAACCTTCTGTCATTCCTCAGTTATAGAGGCTCTATTGAAATGAATGGCAAAATTTTTGTTAATTAAAAGCCTGTCTTTAGAAGTGTATCTTAGTTAGAATTATTGAAAGCCTGTTTTTGTCTGCCATCTTTCATTTAAGGTAGGACATAACAAAACAAAAAAGAGACAAACTTTTGACAGATACAGCCTTGTACTCTTCAAAGCAACACCAAATAAATCAACTGAAATTATTTGTCCCAAGAAACCATTCAAGATTAAGAAAGCCTAACTTTATGTAATGATTTGGGATGAATACACAAATTCAACTAATATGCAAATTATTCCCTTCGAACCAGAATTTCAGAGGAATACAATCTCTGATATTTAATCTCTTGACATAAAGCTAGAAGAGTGCACATGAAATAGAAGCTTTGTGCCCAAGTTCAGATTCTGTTTTGTCGAGTTAAGAATTTTATTAACTTGTTCTTGAACTGATTTAATACAATCTTTTATACGCTCTTCTACCTCAAATTAAGATAATATGGGAAAGTATATTAAATTATTCAGGATATATGAAGATTATTTAATAAAATATTTTATTCACTGAAAAATGATATCTCACATTGGCTAAAATTATAAAAAAAATTAATAAAGTATCATTAATGCATCCACTCAAAATACTTTATAGCAAAAAATGCATTTATATATGTCTTCATTACACACTTGAAAATTTTCACATGAAAATTTAGCAAATTTTATTCTAAAAGAGTAAATTTAAAAATAAAAAAGGATTTCTTCTGCAGTTCCAGTGTTTTGGCAAATCCCAATTCTTTTAGTTCCGCTCTGAAGTTCTGGTTCAGCCAAAACAGCCATCAAATCCCCATAATTATTCACTGTATTACTTTGAGCCCACCGGGAAAAGTAGTATAATGAAAAACTAAAAAGTGAAAAGTAGTGCAATGTACCCACACATTAGTATTTCTTCAATTTCCATGTCTGAGTGTGCAAATTTTTTTGTATAAAATATATATCCAGGGGCATTCAGCAGCATTTCTGAAGCTGGAAGTATCAGTTAACCCAAGCAGCACCTCTGAAAGAAGGGATACTTATCTGCTGTGGTTGCACTTCTCTAGATAGTGGCAGTAGACTCATCGACCAGTGCACGTCATCTGTAACACCAACTTAACCAAAAATCCGTGCATGCAGAACTAGAAGGACCTCATTGTTTTTCACTCTGCCAACATTCACATGCTGAATGTACTGAATGCTCTCTTTTTTAAAGCATATAAAATCTAAAGACAGACAGAATAGCTGGTTATGATTCAGAAAAAAAGGGTTAGATAATGACTTGTTCAGTCTCGAAATTAATTCCTGAACAAAATATTCGGTGTTTCTTTCAGATATTACTCTTCTAAATGCATCAGTCTATAATCCTTTCTTCCTACATGCCTTCTGGCTAGAGATTTAAGAAGCAAGGTTTTTTTCTCATGTCTTCTTCCTCTTTATGAATAAGCTTAAACTCCATACTTAATGCCAATGTTTCAACCCTAAATAGCCATTGCATAACCATGTCCTTTTGTCTGGGACAAAGTCTGTGCTGTACAAGGTTTTCAATGTCAGGTTATGAGACTTCTGTATCAGCACCACAGAACAATGAAATGGGAGCTAACTGACTTTTCCAAGCTGAAATAAAGATAATTTAATTCAAAACCAACTGAGAAAAAATTAATGTGAACATCTCCTTCCCAAGGAGAGGATTAAAAGAAAGTAGCAACAAGCAACTACTCTTGATCCATCTCCATTAAAAAAGTGTGAATGTCCAATGTAGGGGTGACTGTGAGTGCATCCCTTAAGGAAAGCAGTTTAGAGTTCTCCCTTAAAGAGAAGAGAGCTACCTGTGGTGTGTGTTGGGTCCTGTGACCAATGAGATGCTTCGGTGAATGTGAGGTGAATGGGCTAGCCAATAATGTCATGACATGTTGGATATGAGAGGATATAAAAGGTGTGGATGTTACTGAGAATAAAACTACTAGGAACTACTACTACTAACTACTACTGCTATGATCTATGAGCTATGAGGAAACTGTGAAACTATCTTGAATAAACTCTCGTGGAAACTCTAAGTTACAAGTTTTCTGATCTAGTCTTCAGATGCCTGCTATGCCTGACCTCTTCAGACCATCATTCACGCTGCCCCCTTACTTGGGATAAGGGGACCCCAATTGTCCTACTCCCTTTGACCACTTTCTAATAATCAAATTTCTCCAGTCATCACATTTATTTTCTTCTGCTGCACGCACCTGAGAAAAGATGTGTCTTATAACTGAATACAAATAGCTATACAAGATATATTCCTGGAAGTCAAGTATTTAAGAATTTAATGAGAAAATTCTCAAGTTATAATTCAGCGAAGCTTCTAAAATTAAGCATTGCAAGGTTTGCTGGTCATTAAAATCTTTGGTTTAATAGGCTGAAGATAGACTGTTGATTTTGTAAATGCTCTAGATAACCTGTTCAGCTAAAAACAAAATAGATAATCAACAACAGCTAGCCATCTGAACACTGGTTGGAGAGTTGTGTGTCAGGGATGATCTGCATGCGTAGAAAGAATTGAAGATGCCTGAGGGCACCTTCCTACTTCACGTTTGTATGTGGCACAGAGAAATAGACTGGAGCTAAGATAAACTACCAACTACTGAATTCAAAAAAATGATCCATAATCTATTGAAACAAGAAGGAAAAGCTGTTTGAGGTTTGTTTGATTTTTTTCACAGAGATGACCAGAAGTAAATGATACAGATGTCAATGACCACGCATAAGCAGTGCTACAGATTTGTGTAGGGAATGTGCTTTGTGATATTCTTCAACTAAATAACTCCAAAATTATTGCAATGTGAATAACTCTTACTCTGGCAATGCCCAGTGCAACAAAAAACCCAGGATGATTCTGAACTTCACCTCAACACAAAAATATGTAACTTTTCATTATGTTAGCCAGCTGGTGTGTTTATAGATTATTACTACATAGAAATAAATGGGCAGAGTTTTCTGTGACAATTAATAGGAGTAGTGCTCATTGCAGCTCTTGCCACTTCTGTATTGCCCATGGATGGTCTCTGCACATTGTCCTACCTGGGAAAAATTCTAGGAATATGATAGTGGCACAGGAAAGGTGAAACTAAAGAAAAATTCTCTTGTGGTTGACAAAAAAAGAAGTGTGACAAAAGAGTAGAATTTACATCTCTTTTCAAGACCCAAGATAACATTCCCTGCAGGGTTCTTGAGAGAGAGGGGAAATAAGTATTGACAAGTTATATTATTTGATCTTGATTTCTTGCTATTTTTTATCCTTTTTTATTATTTTAACAGGCATTAACAGCAATCACATGAGTCACTTCACAAGGTTCTGTGTATATTTTGATACTTTAATGTAGGAGGTGTTGATAGTCTTCACTAGTTTATTTGAGGTTAGACACACAAACCCAGACTTTAGTCCCCTGAGGAGCCTTGAAGTAGGAAGGGGCCCTCAGGCATCTTCAATTCTGTCTATGCATCATTCCTGACATACAACTCTCCAGCCAATGTTCAGATGGCTGGCTGTTGTTGATTCTCTATTCTCATGTATTCTTATGCTTGAGTGTTATTCTCAAAATGGTTTTCCTAAATTTTTGCTGCTGTAATTCCTGGCCCCTTTTTAGTTTTTTCTCACCTTGGACCTGAAAAACTGCTCTTTTATCCCTGCACAACTGCCTGATATGCATTACATTTACCCACTGGATTTATTACCTATTACCTATTCTTTAGTTAATGAATTCAACTTTTCGTCGTGGGTCATGTTTTCTGGAACTCCGGTCATTCTCAGTGCTGTCCTATGGACTTTTTCCAGCTGGTCTGCATCTCTTTTGAACCATGAGTCAGTCAGGTTAATGGAATTTGAATTTATAGTATTGCATGCTGAGGTTTAGCTCTCTGATCTTGTTTTGCTAATGCTGTTACACTATATTACACTATTGAAAACTATATGAAAGATTTCTGTAAGAAGCTTATGTTTCCTTTTATCTTTTTTTTCTTTTCTTTTAGTACAGTAAATCCTCTGCATAATGTTTAGAAATTATCTACAAAGATCATAAGCAATAGTCATTCGTTAAAAATTAACAAGGAAGAATCTGGATAGTTCTTTTGTGTAGCTGCAAACTCAGTAGTTAGCAGAAATGGTAAAGTATTCACTTTTCATACACTTTCATTTCAGCCAGCCAGGAAAACAGAATCATGGTCCTGACTTCTGTGCTTTTCATTCATGTATGCCAACAGGAAAGAATAATTCTCAATGTATTTGCCCAAATGTCTTCTCCCAGTTCCCACAGAGTCAGCAACTATAAAGAATTTTTTGCCAAACTAGTTGTTGGTCCAGTTCCTGGTAGCAGTAATTTGCATAATATTGAGTTCAACACTTGTAATAGGTCAGGAGCTCTCATATCAGAAAAAAGACACATTTTCCAATGTCAGCTTTACACAATGGGACTCATATATGCTTCAGGTCTGGATGATTCTCAGTGGAAATGTACAGCTCTTTGTTTTCTTTGCAAAAACTGCTATGTTTCAAAGACTTTTTGTAGCAGAGAGTTTTCTTTTACAAGAAAAAAAGATTTTTTTTCTGAGGCAGGAGTGTTAAGTTCTTGTATAACTATCAGTTTGTTACAGCAGGCAAACTCCTTTTTCATGTGTGATAACAGCAGGAAAGAACCATTTTGGGGAGTAACTGTGTGCCATTTAAAGAAATCAGATGATTTCTAGGCACATTAAACTCTGCTCCATTTTGAGATAATGTAAAATGCTTTTTTTTTTTTTCCCCCAGGCTTTCTCAAAGGTCCTCTCTTCCAGATTTAAACTAGTGTGTTCTTTTTTTTTTCCATATTCTTTATAATTTGCAGTTACCTAAAGTCTATCTGCCTGACATGGGAATCCCAACTTGAAAGAGGATTAAGTCCAACCAAACCAAGGATAATTGTGGAGAGTGGCTTTCTTGGAAGCATTACTAGTTATAGAAGAGGGATGCATGCACAAAAACAAGTTGTATGTCAGTTGGCATAGGTAAAACAAGGATCATCTTTTTTAGAGCTTCTTTCCAAATAGACACGTTAATTGCTCATGCAGATGAGTGTTGACTGCTCAAGGAGTAGTGTTGGACAGAACTGCACAAATGATGCTGCAGAGTGAGAAGATGGTGCAGTTGGGTCTCGACTGGATGACAGAGCCTCTGTTACAGCTTTTCTTTCTCCCCTTCTGCTCCTGCTAGGGATAAGCATCACTTCAAATTCAAATATCAGCTGGCTGCTCCCCAGCATCATTCTGGCTTTAAAGCTGTATTTCCCCAGGGGATGATGCAATAAAAGCAAAGGGGAAAAAAATGATGAAATGTTTTGGGGACAGCATAGTGCTACATTAGAAAGAAGAAAAAAAAACATATGCTTCCTGGTAGTCAGCTCCTCAAAATCACAGCAACCTCTGTTCTCACTGCTCTGATCTATCTTAAAAAAAATGGATGTTTCTGATTACCTTGATATAGCTTTAACCTTCCTAACATACTCTGGCCATCAAGAAACTGTTGTAGATATTATTATGCTGCAAATGCCTACATTTCCCAAATATAGGCTCTGATGAAGAAGACTATTAAGAAGGAAGAATGTTATGGCTGCCTTATTTGTTTTGTTGAAGAGGTTTTTCTCCAGTTAGACAGCTCTTCAGCAATGGATTTCTGATTAGCACAGGTGAGTTATTTCTTTCCTCTCTCCATCCTTCCTCACAAGACAGTAAGGAGCTTCCAGCTGGCCTAACTGCTCAATTTAATAGCTCTGAATATTTAAATAAACCAGAGAAAGGTGCTACTTTTGTGTTCCTATTGGTTGACATACTACAGGGAGAGATGGACTTCCACAGCCTCCTTTCAGTCCATATTCCTGGCAGAGTCAGTTTTATAGGGCAGCATAGCTAGAATACCATCAGGAAAGTCATACAGGTCCTGAGTCTCTTCATCACTATTTCTGTTACTTAACTTCTTTGTGCCTGCAGTTCTTTAAACACATCATGAGGGCTTAATGTTGGCCTAAGGAAAAAGCAGAAAGAAATATATACTTCAAAAAGAAAATATGCTCATTAATGGGAGAATTTACCATCTTAAATGTCTGTTAAGAGTTTGAGACTTTACTCCCTTCAAGAGAAAAATATTTTAAGTTCCAACTTGCATTTTAGCATATTAATAAAGAGATGCCAAGCTGGCTATTTTAGTTTACACTGAGTATTTTCAGAGTTCTTGGAAAATGTGAACTATATTCTTTTGGACACAATTTCAGAAATATTGTACTCACTCCCATACTACCAGTAACTTACTTTGTCTCGGTTCTGTCAAGTATACTTTTACATAATCAGTTCCTTCTTACTTTTGCTGTGGTTAATGAAAGATCTGCCAAAGTTTTATCATTTCTAAAATCTCTTAGAAAGAAATTAAAAATATTTCTGGGGTAAGTTCTAAGAAAGGAAGGTAATCTGCTCCCATCCTTCCCTCACACATATATTGACAAACAGCTTCAATATTTCTTAAGGCATAATATACTGTAGTGCAAGCAACTCCTTTGCCATTTTAGTACAAAGTCAGGTGAAGCTACTGATACTTCTAAACTGGATAGGTCATGCTAACTTGAAATAACTTTAGGGCAATAGACACATGCACTGCAGAAAAACTTGTCAACCTCTTGGGAAACTCAGTTTACCTGATTTTATACTGCCCCTGGCAAAGGAAAAAAAAAACACTAAAACAGGGAATGGACAAGATAGCTCATTCAAATATTTGTTATGAGTGAACAAGAGAAAAAAACAGCAGGAGGGAATCATTAATATTTTAAGTTCACCAGATTCAGTGCCCAATATCTACTGAAATGAACTTACGTTCCAGTTTCCATCAAAAATATTGGTTTGGCATCATAAAAGTCACTAAACTACAAACTCTCTTAGTTATGTCCCTACATACTGGCAGTAGTTAAAGCCATAACTGTGAATATGCAAAACTATTCTCTGGGTACAACTAGAAGACTAATGATAGGTTATTTTCATCCTAGCTACATCTTGACAGCTAAGGATAGAAGCTGTAGCCCAGAGCACAAGCTGCAGCATATAAATTTCTGGCTCCCAGTTAGGTTTGCTTTCCTCATAGTGACATTAGCAAGCAAAGAAACACACAATACAATTTTTCAGAAATAGAACAAAGGCAAAATATGTTCTAGAAATGGTTATCTCATGGGGGTTTATTATTAATGTATACAATGAAGTTGATTCATCCTTGTCTGTCCTGGATTTATGATTATAATTTGAATAAAGATTTTCTACCTACAGTTTCACAAACCTCTAGCACAAAAATTTAAAATGCAGCTATAAGCACCATCATCTTAACAGCTTCATGAACTGCAAGAAGCACAAATCTTATTTCCAGTATCTTCTTCAGAAGTACGTAATATCACCAGAACAAAAGGAAGCCAAACCAGAGAAGGGTGTTTTTGATTTGCGGATGAACAGTCAGGGAAATTAACTTAGTGGTAGAGAATTTTTAGGTGCAAGTAAGAAAATTGTAATAGGATTTCCAGGGAGACCTAAGAGCTGTTTTCTAGCTACTGTGTATTTGTAAAACCTGAAGCCTCTGTATCAATATATCTCAAACAAAATCATGTGGGTTTGCTGAGATTTTGCTTTACTTGTAATGGGTATGTGCAAGTATAAAAGAGAGCATGCACTCACTTCTTTGACATAACGTATTAATCCATGGCTGATCTATTCAAACTCTCTATGTATTTGTCAAAACTTGCAGAATAACATACTCCAAAACCCCAGGTACAGAAAAGCTCTCAAGAAGAAAGCCTGAGTTCTGCTTGTGTTCCTGTGTCTAATATTACCCATTACCTAGGCGAAAAAAGAACCAAAAAAAAAAAAAAAACAACAAAAAACCAACCCAAAGACAAAGCCTCCAAACCAATGGAGAATATTAGACCTGGGGATGCATGTAGAACTGGGCCCACCTGAATGTGTGAGTCCATGAAAGAGGGCATATATGTTACATAAGAGATGAGGAAATGCAAGTGATTTAAATAGGAAAGCTGCACCTTGGTGCTGCAAATTCTATTTCTGAAACCGAGCCTTGTGATACAATGCAATGGATCATCAGAAATAATGTACAGGAAAAGCCTTGAAGAAATGTGGAGTTCAATAACTGTCTCCATTCTCTCTAACAAATCTGTCAAGTCTTTTATATTGTTTGTATATTTAATTAAAGTTCAGAGAAACAGTCAAATGGGAAGATTTTCCTTCAATGTAAATAGAAAGACAAATATTATGTATCATCATTGTAGAGACAGAGAAGTTTATACAGAAAATTATGGAAAGGTATTTCCACTTATATATCCAAGGACATGCATACTTGTTGCAAAATATGTGCACCTTCTCCCAGTGGACACAATTCTTTCTTTTACAGTCAGAATTCAGGGAGCTAAACAAAGTCTAATCTTAAAACCCTATGATATTCAAATAAACAACAAGTTTATTTTTATTTTGGGAAGCAGCTGCAGATGGAGATAAGATGCAAGTTCAAGATGTGAAAGAAATTTATTCTTTTATATTAACTCAGTTCCCTTGTTTGCTAAAACAATCAAACAATCAAACATATGCAAACAAGCCAACACCCTCCAAAAATGGCCCCAACTATAATGAAGCCTGAACACTTAAACAAAGGCTTTCATTACAGTTTAGTTGAGTACCTTAGCTGGGTATTAAGATCACTCAGTAGATGTAAGAAACCATCTTTCCATGCTGCATAGTCTGAAGCCCTGTACTTGCATATTTTCTAGTCTCACTGTATAACAACTCACTGATACTCTCCTAAGAAACTCTCTGGTTGCAGTTTTGATCACTCCAACATGTTTGTCTATTTGACATACTGCAAAAGACCCTCAGAGTCTGTAAATCAGTCAAATTCCACCAACATCACCAGAATTCCTCTGATAACATTGTAGGGTACTGACTTAGCTTTGAGGTCCTGAGAAAAAGAAAAACATACCTGACAAATAATGTTGAGTTTTGCAACATCAAACTATCAAACCTTCCCAATGTAGTTCCCAGAGATGGTGTTCACAGTCCTGAGCTGCATGTGGTGTATTTAGGCTAAGAACTGAGGCAACTTCAGGGATGGGTGGCATCTATGCCAGGATTTTGAGGAGAGTAATTTTAAAGGACACACTCAGACTTTTAAAGGACATCCTCCTGTGAGTGGGGCTACCCTGTAATTCTTATCTCTTTGCCTAATAGCTTCAAGTTAATGTATTATTCATAAAATGGTTTTTGATTATTTCTTAATTACCTCTGATGTTGCTTTTAAGAAGTCTTTTTGTTGTTTTCTAATCTTTGCATAATTAAGATAAACGAGAAGAGATTGCACGTGTATACCCTCATAGCATCTGTCAGTAGTTTTTAACATGCCATAATTTTCATCAGCCTAGAGTTGAGCTTGCCCTTTAGGGGCATGACATTAGCCTTCCATAAACACTGATTAAAGAGCTTAGAAATCTTCTCTGTCCTCACCAGAGACTCCCACCAGCATTGTTGTGGGCTCTTTTCTGTCATTCCTCAGTCATTGCAGCAGAGGTCACAGCCTCCCTGTGAGCCACTTGGGCCAGGGTGCTGCCTCTGTGCTTCACAGGAGCAAGCCAGCAACCTGCACATTGCATCCAGTCACACTGGTTGGGGTCTGAAAGCCCTAAAAAACAGAGATAAGTAAACTGCTGAAAGAATTCTTCCTGCTCTGAAGAAAACCCCACAGTTTTTCTTTCACTGAGACACTGATAGAACTCACATCACAGTGTTTATAAGGAAGGTTAAGAGGTTACAGAATCACAGAATATAACTGCTGTCATGTAAGAGAACATTTATATAACACTGCAGACAGGTTGTAAGTCACAGAGCCAATCTGTGAAGTTAGCTGACAAATATAACAGGCATCTGGGACCTGCCATTGAAATCTGAAGCTGAGAAAGCTCAAACTTTTAGCTGAAAAATGCTATTGATAATAACATTTCCTGATATGGGAAATTACCTACCACTGGGTCATGAAACCATGATGAACGTCTTTTTAAAAGAGATCATTTGTGTCAGGAATTAAAATATCTGCCTCAATAAAGGAATTTTTGAATGGAATATCTGTCACAAAGATATCAAAGAGGTCATTTTAAAGCATCAAAATTAAGGTTTTCTTAGTCTCAAGAACAGTAACTGAGACTTTAATAATTAACCTTAAGGCACCCATACTAACAAATTTTATGGACAATTTTCAGCAGCACACACTGAATGACTCTGAAAACACTAACCTGTTCATTCATGCAAAATTTGGACAGTATGTTTAAATTCCTACTGCAGGTAAAAAATATTCACCAACTCAAAAAGACAGTGAATAATACATGTCAGTATACCATCCATATCAACTGAAGAATTTGTTTCTTTTTTCTTTAGGAAAAGCTACTCCTTTTCCACATGAGTGCCTGTGTACAGCACTCAAATAAAACATTGCAGAGCACCCTAATTTCTATAACTATTCTCCAAAATCATTTTTAACACAGAGTATCAGAAACATCAACAACTGAAAGATAAATACATACAAGCACTTTTGAAATTAATTTGATCTTTAAATTGTAAACACTCATCTAACTCATGAGACATTCCAGAAATCCTTGGTATCTTCAGCCACTGATATGTGCATCCTGTCACGAGTCAAGTCTTCATGAGCACTTCAACTCAGCTGATGAACATAGAGCAAACTGTCTATTTTGCAGAAGTGAGTCAACTTACCTTTTCTGATGCATTTTAGCAACTTCAACAAATACACAAATTTGGGAATCTGCCTGTTTCATCTTTGATCAGGTTTTACAGAATCCTGCTCAGGATACTTTATTTCGGAGAAATTTCAGGTCATAAATATTCTTTTACAAAAAAAGATATTGTGGAACAACATTTCCCAAAGTATCTCAATGTTCACCATGGCTTCAAATAAGTTGAATCTCACAGAATCACAGATCATGTGGAGTTGGAAGCGATCCACAAGCATCATTGAGTCCAACACTCAGCCCTGCACAGGACAGCCCAAGAGTCACACCATGTGCCTGAGAGTATCATCCAATGCTTCTTGAACTCTGTCAGGCTTGGTGCTGCAACCACTTCCCTGGGGAGCCTGTTCCAGTGCCCAGCCACCCTTTGGGGAAAGGAAGGACATCTTTTTCTAACATCTAACTTCCTTCTCCTCTGACACAGCTTCAGGCCATTTCCTTGGGTCCTCTCACTGGTCACCATAGAGAAGAGATCAGTGCCTGCCCCTTCTCTTCCTCTCATGAACAAGTTGTAACTGCAATGAGGTCTCCTGTCAGTCTCCTCTTCTCCAGGCTGAACAGACCAAATGGCCTCAGCTGCTCCTCATATGGCTTCCTCTCAAGGTCGTGCACCATCTTCGTTGTCCTCCTTTGGACACTCTCTAATAGCTGAATATCTTTTTATATTGAGGTGCCCAAAACTGCCCAAAATATTCAAGGTGAGGCTGCACCAGTGCAGAGCAGAGAGGGACAATCCCCTCCCTCCACTGGCTGGTGATGCTGTGCCTGATGCGCCCCAGGACACAGTTGGCCCTCCTGGCTGCCAGAGCACTGCTGACTCATATTCTACTTGCCATGAACCAGGAGCCCCAGGTCCCTTTCTGTGGCACCTCTTTCCATCATGTCGTTCCCCAATCTGTACGAACATTCAGGGTTGCCCCATCCCAGGTGCAGAATCCAGCACATCCCTTTGTTGAACTTCATATGGTTGGTGATTGCCCAGCCCTCTAATTTGTCAAGGTCTCTCTGCAGGGACTCCCTGCCTTCCAGGAAGGCAACAGCTCCTCACAGTTTTGTGTCATCTGCAAACTTGCTTAATATCCCCTCCAGTCCTGCACCCAAGTCATTTATGAAGTTGTTGTAGAGCACAGGGTCCAAGATGGAGCCCTGTGTAACCCTACTAGTGACAGATCACCAGTCTCATGTCATCCCATTAAGTATTACCATCTGTGCTTGACCTATGAGCCAATTGCTCATCCACCACATGATGTGTTTATCCAGCTGTGTGTTGGACATTTTGTCCAGAAGGATCCTGTGAGAGAGACTATAAAAAGCTTTACTGAAATCTATTGGTTTCCCTTGATCAAGTAAGTGGGCTACCTTTTCTTAAAAGGAAATCAGGTTTGATAAGCAGAATTTCCCTTTCATGAAGCTGTGCTGGCTCTGACAGACGACAGAGTTGTCTTTCAGGTGTTTTTCAATACTTCCCAGAATAATCTTCTCCATAACTTTATGAGGCACTGGAGTGAGACTGATGAGCCTGTAGTTTCCAGGGTCCTCCTTCTTGCTCTACTCGAAAATTGGGAAAACACTCACTAGCTTTCAGTCACTTGGGACTATTCTGGTTTCCTGAGACAGCTCAAAAATCATTTTGAGAAGCTGTGCAATGACATCAGCAGCTCTTTGAGGATTCTTCAATGAATCCCATCAGGCCCCATAATTTAGTAAGTATCCAGCTGGAGCAGCAGATCCCACACAATTTCAGAGTCGACTGGGAGTCGACATTCTCAGTTGTGGTCCTCCAGCTCAGGGTGCTGAGACTCCCCTGATCTGTCATCCATGTTGAAGACAGAGGCAAAGAAAGCATTAAATACCTCTACCTAGTCTCTGTCTGTCTTTGTGAGATGACTTGTCCTCATTCTGTAATGGGTAAGTGATATTTTTATACTGCCAATTGCCATTAATGCATTTGAAGAAACTATTTTCATTGTTCCCCACATTTCTGGCAGCTTCAACTCCAGTTGAGCTTTGGCTGCATGAATTTTCTCCCTACAGTAGCAAGCAGCATCTCTGAATTCTTGACCTTTTTTCCACTGGTCATAGACCTTCCTTTTTTTGCCTTATCTCCAATAGAAGATTTCCGCTCAGCCAAGCCAGCCTTCTGTCTTGACTGCTTGATTTCTAACACTTGGGAATTGCCTGCTCCTGTGACCTGAGAGGTAATATGTGAAAAGTGATGAGCACTGATGGACACCAGAACTTGCAACAACACTTGCCCAGGGCACCTTACTCACTAATTCCCTGAGCAGCCTGAAGTCTGTTCTCCTCATGTGCAGAGTTGAGGTTTTGCTGGCACTTTTCCTCCTATCAACAGGGATTTTAAACTCGATTGCCTCATGGCTACTAGTCTCTGCTTCACTCACAAGATCCACTCTCTTGGCAAGTAGCAGATAAAAGAGACCATTTTTTCCAAGTTATCTGCCTTAGGGCCTGTTCCATAAAGTTGTCAGACAGGTCTTTAAGGAATCTTCTGGCCCAGCTTGTATGAGCTGTGTGATGCTCCCAGTTAATTTTTGGCAAGTTGAAGTCCTCCTAAGGACAAGGACACTTGACTTGGAACTGTCCCTTAGTTCCTCAAAGAATAATTCATCGACCTCATCAACCTGGCAGAAAGGTCTGTAGTAGACTCCCACAATGACATTCACAGTGCTTGTTTGCCCTCTGATTCTTAACCAGAGGCTCTCAAGTATGCCATTGCCAGCTGTGAGCTCCTGTTGTAGTTTTGGGATGTTAAAGATAAAAAAAATTCTCTCCCTGCCACTAATTCCCCATGCCATTAGTTAACAAAAGAAGTAGTCAAATGCTATGAATTCCTGTTTAATTGTTTTGGGTGGAGGGCAAACTGGGGGAAGGTGTGGCGGGGACAGGTTTGCACTTTTGTTTTTTAGGGCACATCACACAGCTGTGGCGGAAGGCTGCAGCTGTGTGTGTTGCTGTTGGAGAGAAGCCATGCTCCTGCTCCTCGCTGCTCCTGTAGAGTAAGCTAGTTTTTTCTTGCCACTGCTGTTTCTCCTGGTTTGGCTTTGGGGCCCCAGTCGCTGCCTCAGCTTCACCATTGCTGGCAGTGTCACGGCCGCCCGCCCCGCCATGGCAGCGACCTGAGAGAGAGGAGTTACAGCTGCTTTCAGGACACGCTGCAGATTTTTCCTTCCAGGGAACTATCATCATCCTTTCACCCCAGTTTTATCTTCTTCGTTTGGGACAAAGGACAAGGAGAGAGAGAGAATTTATGTGAGTGCTCCCCGCTTGTCTCTGCTTCACTGGGAAAAGACTGAGAATTCATCTTGCAGCCAGCCCAGGTGGGACACTGACACTGTCCATAAATATAACTGCTCCAGAAGGAACCTACCATTTTGGGGGTTGTTCTCTTTTGTTTTTTTACCTTTGGTGCTGGGGGAATAGTTTGCTCTGGTCTGTTTACAGTTATATCTATATCTACATATATATGTGTACATATATATTATATATAGTAGTTAAGAACAGTTACCCTTCTTATATCCATTTTCTGATTAAAGTTCCTTTTCTTAAATTTAAAAAAGAGTGACGTGATTATTGTGGAGGAATCCTCTTCTCTGCTTTTTGGTAAACATTTTGGTTTTTCCCTCAAACTAAGACAGCTCCATACATTCTAATACCTCCATTATATACAGTGCCACCCCTATACCTCTTCTTCCCTGTCTGTCTTTCCTGAAGAGCCTGTAACCATCTAACAGGACGTTCCAGTGACAGAATTCATCCCACCAGGTTTCACTTATGCCAGTGATGTCAAATCTCCGGGACTGGGCCAAGGCTTCAAACTCCTCTTGTTTGTTCCTCATGCTGTGTGCATTGGTGTAGAAATACTTCAGGTGTGGTACACTGTAGCCAACACCTCTTGAGGCAGATGGAGAGATCCCATCAGAGCTTGTTTCTTCAAGTTTTGGCATACCATCTCATCGCTCATCACTGAGCAAGTCTGGTTTTGCTCCCTTCCCACTTCCAAGTCCATTTAAAGTTCTGTCAACAAGACCCATCAGCTCCTGCACTAGAACTCTTTTTCCCCAATGAGGTGTCAGAGGGCCAAGTGTTGAGAAGATCATTGTATGGTCAAAACTTCAAAAATTTTACCTATTACACCAGCGTCAGGGCCACTTATTGACCTGATGGATCTGCCTATTTAAAGTAAACTATTTATATGCGGAGGAAAAAGGACACCACGCACAGCCCAATGTGATCAAGTGAATGCCCTTTATTACACACTGCACACAGTTTATATAGGGTTAAGGCTACATTCTATTGGCTAAATTGAATCTCACACCATCAAACTACAAATTCTAATTGGTTATAGTCCATATCTCACAAGTCCAGTGTTTTGATGAAACATCCTAGCTGTTTCCAGGTGAATCTCCAGAGTCCTGTGAGAAAGTACTGTGTGAACTCCTAGGGAGTGATTTCCTCCATACCACTCAGCAGCAGCAGTGGCCTTGTTTTTTCTTATCTGGTAACTGCTTTCTGTCTCACAGGGTCCATATAGATCTGAATTACTCACCTTTCATTTTTCTGTACCTACACCTATTCTTATAAATACTACTCCTTATTACTGGAAGGATCAAGGAAATTACTGCCTGTGCTCCCAATCCCTCTACCAATTGTCCCAGGGCCCTGAAGTGTCTTTTGATAGCCCTTGGACTTCTCTTTGTTATTTCATTGCTGCCAGTTTGAACAACCAATAGTGGATAGTAATCAAAAGGCCTTATTAGACTGGAGAGTTTTCCATTAATGTCCCTTACCTGAGGCCCTAGGAGACAGAAGACTTCTCTGTTGTCCTAGTTTAAAGGGAACCAAAGTGTTTACCAAGACTAGAGGAAGGGACTCTTCCTCAATAACCACTTCACCCCTTAGTAAATTTAAAAGAACTTTAATTAGAAAATTTATGTAAGAAGGATAACTGTTCTTAACTACTACATAGATACATAGATACCTATAAACAGACCAGAGCAAACTACACCCCCAAAAAGAAAACAACCCCAAAACTGTAGTTTCCTCCTGGTGCAATTATATTTATAGATAGCAGGTGGCAGTTTCGCACCTCAGCTGCCTGTGAGGTCAGTTCTCAGTCTTTTCCCAGTGAGGGAAGGACAAGAGGCTGTATGACTCACATAGGAGCAGTTTGGAACCTTTTACATGGGGAAGAGCAGACTCTCTCTTTGCCCTTTGTTCAAAGAAGGAAACACTGGAAGTCAAGAAGTGGTGGTAGTTCCCAGAAATCCCCTTTCAGCCAAAGTCAGTCCCTGTGAAAAAGTCTGCAGTGTATCCCAAAGCAGCCGTGACCTTTCTCTATCTCTCTATTTGTGAAGCTCAGGGCACCCAGAGATGGAAGAGGAAAAAAGGGGAAGAGCAGAGCTAAAAAAAAAGCTACCTCCAAAGTGCTCTCACCAGCTCAGCAAAAGGTGGCTTCTAGTCACAGCAGCTGCCCCAAATGAAGCGCAGCCACCACACAGGAAAAGCTTCTCTCCCTCCCAGGTGCTGGGGATCTGTTCCTCACCTCCCTGCAACCATTAAGGTGGAATCTAGAGTTATCAACCACACCTTTGTTCTCAGTCCTGGTTCTTCAACTCCCCAATCCTTTGTTTTGGTAGGGAGAGAAAAATTCCCTTAAGGACCCCTTCCCCCCCCACCTTTTTTTTTTGTTTGAACCTTTAACACCTGTGAATGTGCTCAGTCTGCATATCAGGTCCTCTATTCCCCTTAGAAGGAAGTATCTTATTACAACTACCCTTCTTTTCCTCTGACAGAGGAATTCTTGATGTGGCATACAGGTGATGTTGTAAGTTAGAAGATTCAAGTACCATAAGCAAAACCACCATACTTAGATCTAGAATTCAAGAACAACACACAGGAATGACCTTGACATGATAAATATAAACCACACAAATGACACTTAAAATATTGTTCCAAAAAACTGGAATCAGTCAAACAAATAGTGTACTACTTGATTACTGCATTCTGTGTTATTTTCCTGAATAATCCAGAATGTTATAAATATGAAACACAATTACTAAACTGGAAACTGAGTAGCTAATGTATTTTCACTGCAGTTTAGTCTTTATCTTCAGATGTCACCTGGAAGAACAACCTTTCAGTTTATCTCTCATGAAAAATATCTTGCTCTGCCTAAGCACAAATGTTCATAACTTGAAATCAAGCAAAATATTTTTCCTTATGCAGCATATTATGAAAGTCTATAAATTCATTAATGTCTTTTTCAAAGAATTCTTTACCCGTTATTTATTTTAGACTTTACAAATCTCTGGCTAGTGTGTAAAATTTTCATGGCCATGGCACAGATTTCACTGTGCAAAGAGAAAAATAAATCCAAATAGGAAACAAAAAATATTGAGAGATTCATGTTAGAAATGTACTCTTTAAGTTTGTTTCCATGTCTACAGCCTTTGTTTTCTGTTCAACAAGCAGTATCTCAGACAGTAATTTTCCTGGTTACTTAAACTTAGGTATCTTATGCGCTAGTGGAAGAGTCTCTACTAAAATCACATTAAAAGTTCAAGCGACCTGTACATTGTTTCTCATTTGATTCCCTAGGTATTTTTAAAATAAAATAGCAGTAGAACAAGCACTCATACAAGTTACTATTTCTTTGTAAGACGGAGCACTTGATTCCTATGAAACCAATGGACAAAAAGCGCTCAATTTTAAAACAATATTATAAATATCCCTTCCCAAAATAGCCAGTGAACTGAAATATATTGTTTCTCCTAAACGAATTCTAGTACTCTAGAACTCCATATGGTTTTACTAAACATTAGCTTGCTATATTTCCTTTATTACTACTCTGTGCTTCTGTCCAGCACTTAAAAAAAAAAAAAAAGTCACGGAGCAAAACAGACTTAGTATTACTACACTCTAAATAGTAACTCATAGAAAAGAAAATATCAGCAAATGTGAATTCTCTTTTTATTTCCAGAACTGCAGAATCACAGCATGATTCAGGTGGAAAAATGACCTCTGGAGGTCACCTTGTCAAACCTCCTGCTCAAGCAGGGCCACTTAAAGTCAGTGGCCCAGCAACATGTCCATTAAGAGTCTTGAATATCTTCAAAAACTGAGACACTACAGTCTTTCTGGGAAACCTATGCCAGTGCTTAGTCAATCTCATGGTAAAAAAGTGGGGGTTTGTGATCCAATGGACTTATGCTTTCTGATTCACTGTAAAATTGCAAGTTGCATAGATTTTAAGGAAAATTAAGGAGACATTATTTACCATGGTGATTTCTGTTGGCCTTTTTGTTTCTACTCCATTTATCTTTGAGAGAATTTAGATGACTCCAGTTGGCAAGATTAAAAAAACATGTTTGGATTTATTTTGGTAACATTTTTCATGAAAGTCAATTTGCAGTTTTTATAAAAAATCCTTTCCAAGTGACAAGAAGACCATGACACTTACTGTATTTTCACCCAGCCTGTCTTCATGCTGCTGGTGTTGTTCAGGGACGCTTATGATCATCTCAAAGGTAGTGGGTTTTGTTCTGGATTTTATTTCTGAGTCCTCTCAGATGAGTTCAGTCATTACTGTCTTAAAAATAAGCCAAATGAGGTATGTGTGAAAACTGTTTTGCTTCCTGTTCCCTAATTAACGTTAGAGTTGTTTGTTGCTTTCTCTCTAACTCAATTTACCCGGATATCCACTGCATGTCTGCCTTGCATGAGGTTTGTGTTTATAAACAGGTTAGATGATGTAAGCAAAGTAAATAGTATTAAATTCTCAACTGCAACAGTAACCAGATTTTCAATGCAACTTAAGTAGCAATGATTTACAATTTTTATAAGCATTGAATTAGACCACCATCACAATCTTGCCTAGAAGTATTTCTGAACATATTTTTTGAATCCACTTTATAACAATGCAGTCATCACAATCTGAAAGAGAGAATGAATGTTTTTCATTTAAAGTTACCATGAAAAGCTTTACTTTTCCCCAAATTTTCAGAATCTTTGTTTTTCACTTCAAGTAGTACAGTTCATCCTCACCCATATCCCTTATTTGGTCCTTTTGTACAAATCTTCTAACTTACTTTTACAATTTGCCAAGTAATCACTGGCTGGAAAAGTTTGGTCTTTTCTCAGAACCCTAAATTCATTTAATTTCAGTCAGGAAAATATGGACCTGTTAAAGTAAAGCAGCTTCACTCTTTATTTTGAACAATACAATAACAAAGAAATTTACAGTTTTATAATGAAAATCAACCTTTCCTTAGCTGCAGGTCAATGATATTGGCTGGAGAACATTTAAGAACATGGCATGTCCTGTAATCATAGAATAGAGTCATAGAATCGATTGGGTTGGAAAAGACCTCCGAGATCATCAAGTCCAACCCTTGGGCCAACTCCAGTCCATTAACTAGATCATGGCACTCAGTGCCACATCCAATTTGCGTTTAAAAATCTCCAGAGATGGTGAATCCACCACCTCTCTGGGCAGCCCATTCCAATGCCTGACGACTCTCTCTGTGAAGAATTTTTTTCTGATCTCCAACTTAAATTTCCCCTGGCAGAGCTTGAGCCCGTGCCCCCTTGTCCTATTGCTGAGTGCCTGGGAGAAGAGACCAACCCCCACCTGGCTAGAACTTCCCTTCAGGTAGTTCTAGACAGTGCTGAGGTCACCTCTGAGCCTCCTCTTCTCCAGGCTAAACAACCCCAGCTCCCTCAGCCTCTCCCCATAGGACTTGTGCTCCAGTCCCTTCACCAGCCTTGTTGCTCTTCTCTGGACCCGCTCCAGCACCTCAATATCTTTCCTGAACTGAGTCTTGCAACTCTTTAACAGGCAAAACAAATGAAAAACACAAAATGGGAATTTACTCTAAGTATACTCATGACAGGCACAAGGTAACTTTTTCATCTGTCTTAAGCCATCTCACATTCCACTCACTCTTTTCATGGAAAAAAAAAGTGCAGTACAGCTTTCTTGCACCTGAATTGATTGGAATATTGTAAAAGGTTCTAGGGAAATCAGTAACAAAGAACACTTAACACATGAAATTGAGCCATAATTCCTTTGGGCTGAGCTCATTTCCAGTTCTCATTATGACTGTAAATAGCTGGTTAAAGAGATGCAGACTGGCATCTTTAATAAACTTCTGTTTATAGCAGCTAATGTTAAAAGATTAACAAGAAAAAACAAACAAAAACACACAAAAAGGGAAAAACTTCATGAATTCAACTCATTCTCCTATAAACAAAAAAAAATTAAAGTTTTGTGACACAAAGTGCTCTGACTTACTTTTAGAGCTTACATAGGAAGACTGCTACGGCTTATTCATTTGAAGGTTTGTTGTTGCTGAAGGGTCTAAAGAGAAACAGGCATAGCCCATTCTGTTAGGGCTGCTAAATCAATGATAAAAAGGAGATTTATATCCAAGATAACCAACAATTCTATTCACCTCTCTTTTTCATGTACTTCAGTATTTGGACAGGTAAAATCAAGGGTACAGAAAGATTAGTTTAAGGAAGGTTTTGCCTGTAAGTTTTCTTTGTGCCTGCCACAGAAATAAAAGTGAAAGGTGACTTTCCAGTCTGCCATGCTCCTGGAACTTAATAAAACTACAGTTTTATAGACTGTAATAAGTTTATCAACTGTAGCTTATTTAAGCTGCAGTTATATTAACTCCATGAGTTAAAAAACCCTTACAGTTTCTGCCATAATATCCAGTTTGGGAGTCATAAGAAAAGATCATAACAGTGTCTTCATTTGTTGTAAGATGCTCATACACTGCTATCTTATAAAACACAAAAGATACTATTCTTCATGTATGGGACTACCATATTCTACAAAGCCATGCAAGTCCAGACCCATAAAACCTTGTGCAGGAAACAGAAGATGTGGCAGTTCCTGAATGAACAACAGTAGCCTCCAGCACTAGCCAATGCAGAAAGAAGAAAGAGTTTTGCTTGTACAGAGACATCTTTGAGGTAAATGTGGGGTCTGGAATCCGTTCTCTCCCAGAAAAAGGTAATATGTTCAACTTGCCTCTTTAAACTAATCTATCCTATCTAAAAGGCTGAACCTTATATAATAAATAGTTCACAGGAGTTTCAGAATCAGGAAACCAGCATGATGCTTTCTGAGTCATTCCCCCAACAGGATCATGTCTGGATAATGTTGACAATAGCAATTTTTTAAAATCCCCTACCCACTCCTATTCTACCACCAGCAACAGCATGAGACCCAAGCATTCAAACAAAATGCCTGCAACAGATAACTGGCTTGTTTGCCTTTGTACATTCTTCTGCCTTCAGTTCCAAAACTGACAAGAACTGCTAAGTGGCTCATTACTTGTCCTTTTTTTCCCTCTTATATACAAAGCAAGAAAATAATTTGAAGACAAGCACTTGAAAGCAAAGAAGCAAAATCTCCACATGAAAATGAAAAATTGTCCCCTTGGGATAACTTCATAGCATGCTGTAGTACTGACACTCTGCAGAAGTTCAGTGGTGTCACTATTGAACAATGCTGGTAGTTCATAAAACCTTCTTAGAACTGAGGAAAGAAGTTCAAGTCCATTTATCCAACATTTAGCCAACATCACTGCTGCCAGAAGGGAGTTGGGGTGTATTTTTAATACTAATTCTGAGGCACAGAGTAGACAGAATTGAAAAGATCATCACAGATGCATCTTAAGTTTGTTAACCAACACAGAGCTGTAATTTGAAATGGTATGTTTACTGCATTCAAACCTCACAACAGGTATACGTACGTCACACAAAGGCTCTTGCACTCACAATCCTAGTTCAGGACCAGCAACTGAATTCACCCAGCTTTCCCCTCCCATCCACCTCAATGAAGCTGAGTGAGGGGACTGAGCAGAGATTATCACTGGCGCCCAAACCAGGCTGTTTAAACCTTGTACCTGAATCTTCAGTAACCTTTCTTTACTATGGCTTCGGGTCTGTATGGTTAAGCCCAGGGGAAGTGGTTGATGGCACAGAGAGAGGACACCTCTGCCACCAGACACTGCAACATTCAGTCCTTCAGACTGGAAGTCCTCAACAGTTTGTAATACTTTGCTATGGGGATGTAAAATAACTGTCTCAGCTCCTTGAACTCTCTCTTGAGCAGCCCTCTTGAAGCAAAGAGAGCTGCTTACTGTATTGGGTGCAAGTGTTAGAGACCAATAAATAGAATTAATCCATTAAGTTAATGGAAGTGATGAACTTAATGAAAAATGCTGTGGCAAAATATCATTGTCACTTTTCTTCATATGCTGGATATCCACAAAACAGAATATAAAAAAGTAACAGAATAATGTAACTATATATTATATCACATAATTAATCTTATGAAACAGATCCATAATTAACTTAGAAAATTGATAAAAAATGGAGAAAAAGGAAAAAAAATACAATAAAGACTACTGTTTCTGAATCACTTGGGAATACTTTCCTAAACCATAAGAAACTGCACAGTAAACAGAAACAAAAGTGTAGCCATCAAGGCCCAACCAGGAATAGCACAGAAATGTGACAAGGGTCTCCTACTCACCTATGGTAAGCTGCTCTTTACAAGCTGCTCTTGTTCATTTCTCAATAGTTTATTTCCAAAATCTTCCTGCATCTGGCTACACAATTCAAATACATTTCAGCTAAGACAAAAAAGACAGGAAGGAGACTGGCTCAGTGTCACTAGTCATGATGCATACCTGTATTTTGGAAATGCTATTGGACATAATCCTTTTTGATATGTATTCTGCCACACACGTATAACTTAGTAGCTATTGCATATGTTATATATTAGATTTTAGATTTCATCCAAGTGTTAAATAAAGGATAAGGTTGTCCAATTCAATAGAATTAGTTCCCTCCATATCCTCAAGCAAGTTAATCTTGTAGTCTCAGGTATCCTCATTACACTTGACAGTAAAATTATCAAAGAAAAAATCTAGCTTCATACATGGAAAGAGCCAGTTGTGAGTATTTTGTACAAAGTCTTACTGTTACATGGACATTTATTTATCTCTTTCTTACTTAGAAACATTTATAACCTTAATTCTTGCTGCTTACTTCCTGGGTATTTCAGGTCACAGGGACTTTGAAACACAAGAGGAGATGTGGTAGGCTGTCTGTTGACAGATAACATTCAGTGAATAAACATGTCTCAAATAGGAAGAAAGAGTGCTGCTGAAAAACGAAATATAAGAATATCTGTTTCTGACACTGAAAACACTTTGCATGTCACAACTACTGAAAATCAAACTTTCTTAAAGCTCATTTACACCCTTACACACACTTGTGCACAAATGAATATTTTAGACAGGTACAGCAAAATTAAAATTCACAGCTGATTGTTGTAACTGTTTTGACTGTAATTTTATAGGTTGTGTTTATTTACCTGCTACCCAGTGGTTGAAGAAACCCTATAATTGGTACTCCACAATGCAGTTTCTCAGCATAGACAAGTCTGTGGTGATCTGCAGCCTTGAACACATTTTTGTATAAACGTATACATCATCAATGTAAAGAGATACTTTGCATTCTTCCGCACTCAAAATTCTTTTAACCTTTCCATTTATTTTTACTGTTAGTGTGTTTTCATCATTTCCAGTATAAAAGGAATTTTTGTTCCCAGGCACACTGAAGAAGGAAAGCAGTGTGCTATCCTGCTTGAAGCAAATGTGGGTTAATCCGCTAAAACAAGACAAAAAACCCAAGCCTGTTTCTTCTTATGTGTGTAAAGTTTACTGCTGGAGTATCTTTAGGTTGACAGAAAATTCTGACTGAATGTGCAGGTTTAAACGCAAACCGGCACAAGAAATGAACGCAACACAAAAGAGATTATAAGTCAGAGTTACAATTTAATAATAATATTACAATAAATGCAATGGGACAAAGAGAAAAAAATGGGTTTAACCCACAAAACCCCAGAAGTATAATCCAGCACCCTAGGGCACAAGCACAAAGGGGTTTGTTAACCCCTGTGCTGAACCCTACATGGTTCCCCAAAGTCCAAAGTAAAAGTCCAAAGTGGAAAACCGGTTGGTGCAGCTGACAGTTACAGTCTGGTGGAGAGTGGTGGTCGCAGGCTGGTTCAAAGTGGTGATCTCCTCCTCTTGATCCAACGATTGACCCCTGAGGTCTTCTTACCCCAAGATATGTACCCTCAGGTCCAGGTGGGAGTATCCAGTCCCTCCCCCAGGGCGGGGAATCATACGATGGGTGATCTAACTCTGTGAGTCATGAGGTATTTTGGAACCATTGGTGGCCCATTAGCAGACACGCCCCCTCAGGCTGTGTGTGAAGGTGCTAACGACTCCCTGGAGGGGAGTTATCACAGCTCTTATCTCACAGATGTCTTTCACACCCAGCTCACAACCTGAGGGTCAGGTGTGCCCTGGGCAGCTGCTGCAAATGGTCCATTTTTCTTGGGAAATGAATAGAGGGTGTGGAATACATAGCTTTGATGACCCCCACACAGTGATAAACTGGTCCCACTTGCTGAACTAGGACACTGTAGTTTTCAAAAGCACACAACTGAGGGGACACACTTTCCATGCTGCCTATTTCTGTCTGCTGCATATATTGCTCTAGCTGCTTTAGGCAGTCAAGAATATTTACAAATAAACAGATCTTATCCATTCACATGAAAAAGTTTATGTATACTGCTGCTTCACTGAAATTTAAAAGGGTGACTTCAGTGGTCCAGAAGGGTGCTTTCACATTAGGAACCTGCTATCTTATCCACGATTGCACTGTTCCTTCTGGGTGAAAGTTTAAATTTGACTTAGTTTCAGGAGGGATAAGATGAGAGCCTACATGCTAAGACAGAGATCAAGCAGGAGACCACAAATGAGATCTGGACAGCCAGTTCCATACTTACCCAGTGATTAACAGCTGCTGATCATCACCTCTTAGGCTGGATGGCAGAACCATCACTGCCTGGGCGGAGAGAATGAAATTCTGGCTTTGTCAACTCCTCTGTCCTGCTGTTGAGGTGAAACCAGAGATCCTGACTTTTTCTGCCTTATTTGTAAGCTTCAATGTGTAGTACGGATGCATGTGCTGAGTCCCTGTATCTTACATACTTGGCTTGAGTTATAAGTTTGTTAAATACAGATAACTGGGCATCAGCTGCAATAATCTAAATACAGAACTCTAAACACACCTTAAAAGGTCTGTGAAGTTCATCAGTCTGCTTTTCTGTATGATCAACATGGCATAATTTGGTTTGGTATTTTCCCATAGTTACCATAGTGTTTTCTTCAATTTCGTCTCCATTTCAAAAGCAAACCAAGGTTTGTCCAAAGATGTTCCAAGGCTTTTTCTTATATGGCCACGGAAAACATTTTTTCTGAACTAATTACACTGGTGAAAAGCTGTTTCTAACATTTTAACCAGCTAAACATACTCACTGGCAAGTTAAATTTTTTTAAAAAAGGAACTGTTACTCCATTGAGCTTTTCCCTTCTGACTTCAGCAGTGAAGAGATGGCAAAAAACTATACAGCAATCACTTCAGTGTAGATAAATCTAAGGACTTGCATCTTGGAAGAAGCCACACCCAGAGGAAAGAATTCACAACTCACATCTGCAGCCCAGAAAGGAGATGACTACTGAGCTAGATGGACTGCTACTCTGATCCAGCAGAGCATTTTTTATCTTCATAAGTCTTCTTGAACTGAGGGAAAGTGCTTCCACATTTTAAATGCTATCCCATTTCAATGATCTTCCAAAATATTTTTAGTGGGTGCATTTCAGAAGTAAATTAATACAATTTTCCTCTATAGAACAGTCAAATGGTCATTCATAGCAGCAAGGAGACTATGAAGATAGATTTGAGAATAAGTGGAGACCTGGCATTTCAAAAAAGAGATTTAATAGATATATGGAGACAGAACTGCCTATTGCTATTATTAGATATCCTTACATAAGATTTTAAAAAACAACACTAGCTTGAATGTTACTACAGGTTTTCTGGTAGAGGATTACATCAGATTTAATGTAACACAGACGGCTGCAATGTATCACACCAGCTATCATAATTAATCTGGAAGTAAAACGCAAAATAGCTGATATGCTTTAAATGTGACCTTCCCATACCTAATGCTAAAAGATATTTTATATCTGAGGAATGTGCAAACTACTTTTCCTGTGCAGTTAAATCCTAAAACTTGGTAGCCAAAATTGGAATAAACGAAATTAATCGTGGAAAAACATCCATAGTTTGTGCTTTACAAGGATGTTGGAATTGCTCCAAGTAGTTCCTCTTTCAGAAAAAATCGTAGAATCATTAAAGTTGGAAGGGACCTCCAAGATCGCAGAATATTCTGATTTGGGACTCACAAGGATCATAGAGTCTCACACTTAAGTGAATGGCCCATACAGGGATCTAATCCAGAACCTTGACAGTTAGCACTGTGCTCTAACCAACTGAGCTAATCTCAAGATCATCTGTAAGTAACTAGCTACAAATACTGAAACAATAATGAAATACTGAAGTGACCGTAAAATGCTCTGAAGCACCATTTGGTTCTTTAACATACAAAAGCTTTCTGTTTTTTACAACAAATTGTAGCCATTGTTCCTTGAATCACATTGTTTTTTTAATTATTTTTTAAAATGTTATTGTATGCATTTGTCAGTGAATTAAGTATTCCTTTGAATAGTGATGTATAAAACTGAAAGCAATGAATTCTACTTTTTCAGCAATCGGATACAGGATAAAAGTTGATAGTGTGTTCCCCATTTTTACCAAAACCAGATTTTGAACATACCCTTTGGAATTTCTCTTATGCACCCTATATATTTGATTACATCTGCCATAATTAATTGCACAAGTAAATGGAATGGTTTAACAAGTTTACAGTTTGGATATACACAGCACAAGTAGTTCCTTTGAATCCTTATGACATGGGATTTCAAGTCCTGGATTGGAGTCAGAAGTCTTTCAGCATCCGGAACAGATACAGAAACTGTAACCTTGCTAAGCCAAAGACCCTTCTGAGCGAGTCTTTTAGCTTTTCAAACATGCAGCACAGCACAGACCCTGCTGAATTCAGGAGCCTGGCTTATCACATGTTCCTGAGGCTGCTGGAAGTACGAAACACATTGTCTGCTCAGTTTCCACTCAGGACTTTTACTGGCACACTCTATCAGTTTGTAAAGGCAAGTCCCAATTTTTCTTCATTTGTCTTTAGAAAAAATGAAAGTGAGCCATTCTCAAATAGTCTTCTCCCATGTCCCTCAGACAGCACTACTTGTGAAATACTTGTTTCATTTGTTTTAACCAGTTAAACTCAACGCTGCTTATTCTCTCTCTCTTGTGTTTATTGTTTGTTTGTTTTTATTCAAGTGAACATTAGAGAAACACGTTGCTTCTCTCATAGTGGACCAGTTTTAAATGGGCTTCTCATGGACTTCCATGACAACTCATTAAAAAGTAATCCAAAGGGGAAGACATCAAGAGAAGCACATGATGTGCAGTTTGATGACAGCAGAATTTCAAAAGCTAGACTGCAAAATATAAAATACAAAAGCACCTGACACATGACGACACTCATAATGAAGTATTTCTGAACAAAAGGGTACGTACATAACCTCGTAAGAAGAAAAGTTTTGTAAGGATATTCTTCTGAAGACACAGATTCTTGACTTACATTATAGGTCAGTAATCTGCCCTAGCGTTCTCTTCCTGGGTAGCCATGGCTGAAGTGAGACACATCATATGGCCCACGGCTCACTTCATTCATTTCCCAACAGCGAGAGCTCCATCTGTGCTGCAAACTGTACGAACAAACATATTGTCATACTGTGCTCAAGTTAAAACTCCCAGCTCCAAAGCTGAGCTCAGGTGGAGCAATGTATCAGCACATCTATGCAGTTTCTAGTTTATATCAGACCACTTTGTACTGTAGGCACAGAAAGTCAGATGTGACTAAGCCTGTCTGTGCAGAAATAGCTCTCTTCTTGGGAGTACAGGGTTAGTTCCCCTTGAGGGTTGGTTATGGGAGAGGGAGAGGTGGAGGATCCAGATTCTTGTTTTGGATGTTTATGAGGTGTGTGTTTTTAGCAGAGCTGAGTATCTCTGGTCTTGATCTGCAAAGTTCACACCTCAGGCATCTCATATGCTGCTGTTTATACCACTGAAATTAGTAGGCAGAGCACTACATGTTTTTTGTGGAAATTCGAAGTAGTGTTTCCTGTTGGGCACTAGACATATTTCTATATATTATTGAAAATCCATAGGGGATTGGGTGGTGGTGGGTTTTTTCAGTTGACTCATTATCTCCCATCTTAACCATATTGATTTTGTTTGCCCTTTTATTTTGTAGAAGGCATCTTGAACTGATGCCTTGTGAAAGAGATATTATAATTATCTCACATTTTTTCCCCATGGTGAATCCTTCAAGCATTATTGCATCCCAGTTGCTTTTAATCTATTCTTCACTCTTTCAAAGTCTGTTTTCTCAGAAATCAATATTTGATCCTGTAGCCACATTTAAAATGTGTTCTGTTCACAGACTTTCAACAATATATCCTGTGAAGGAAAGTTTAACATGAAATGAGCACTGAAACCTTTGGATTTTGACAGGATTCCATAAAGATGCACAGAGCTGCATTTCAGGGTCAAAGCTTTATATTGAAGTTAATTTTGTTTGTTGAAACAACATTGACATTATAATCATCCATGCTTCTTAATTCATGAGCTTTCAGACCAGATTTGGACTCAGTTTTTTAAATACCCAAAAATGTGAATTCAGACTAGTTGGTCACCATGTTGGGAGTTTTTTTCCTCCACAATAGGAGCAAACCTAACCATTTTCATTGCCTCTCTGGAACCAGTGTCATTGCCTGACTCACAGTACTGGAACGAAATGCATTGTATGGCAGAGAAAGAAGACTAAAACAACATATTATCCACCTTCCTGTATTCCTCTGTGCACCCTAAAGGTGCCCAACAACATATAGGTGGGGTTATTAGAATAAGTATCCTTACTGACTTCTACTTAAATAGTCTAAGGCAAACAAACCAGACGAATCTGTGCTATACTAAGCTAATCCGTGGTGAACTAATAAAGTATACTAATCCATGCTAAGGATTTGATCTCAGCTTAGCATCAGTTGTAACAAACGCATCAACCTTTTAAAGCCTAAGAACATTTGAACTGCATTTTCAGAAAATTAGCAGAAATTTGGATTACCTGAGGTTTTGAATGACTGCTGTCATACAAAGTAAAATAAAGTATTTTCAGCAAATGTCACTAAAACCACAGTCTAAAGCCAGGGGCCTTTGAGAAAATCTACAAAAATAAATTTAAGTTTGAGAATTTAAGCAGTGTTAGTCAAATATAAAGCTTTTGTCTAGACAGAGAGAAAAACTTCACAGTAAAGATGATTTATTGAGTCCCCATTAAATACTCTAGTGAAAATGAAAATCAAATACTACCATTTTAACTTTGACCCTTAACAAAAAAGAATTACCAACCACTTTAATGGAGACTAATAACTTATTCAAGCACAGTTTTAAATTTGTTGTGAGTCTGTAAATGTGACAATATAGTCTCTTGTTTGTCCACCCCTAAATTGTGTTGGTGCCGTCTGTGTATTTCATTTCTTCACAGTTGTACAGTGTTTAAAAAGAAACAAAGGTGTCCATCAAGGAAAGTGAGGAATCTTTCTGCACTAGGAAGGGGCCCTCTCTTTCCTCAAAATCAAATTTAATCAGAAAATGTAGAGAAGAGGATAACAGTTCTTTACTACAAATGCATATATGTATTACCAAAAACAAAGCAGAAAAAACAGCAACACTGTAACCAAGACTAAACGAATCAAGTCCTGTATCTGCCCCTTTGGTGCAGTTATATGTACAAACAGCAGGGGACACTGTCGTGCCTCAGGACACCGAGGCTGCAGCAACTCACTCATGGGCTCCTGCGAGGCAAAGACAGGGGGAGGGAGAGGTGCTGGTTCCAAAGCTTATGTGGGAACGGCAGCCACGGGGACAGGCTGAAACCTTACCTGTAAGCATTTCAAGAACTCTCTCCCTGTCTTTTGTCCAAAAGTGTTGGGGCTTAGCAGTTCCTCTGCAGATGGTGCAAGCCTCTCAGTGACTCCATAGCAAATACAGGCAATGGTGACCTTTCTCTATAGAATGGCACAAGATGTGCGGAGACAAGGGGCAAGCCAGGCCCCCCCTCCCAGTGCTTCTACCAGCACAGCAAGCAGCAACTGGGCACCCAAGCAGATGGAGGACAAAAGTGTAGCAGAAAAAAAAAAAAGAAAAAGAAAAGAAAAAAAAAGAAAAAAGAATGAACACCAGAAAACCTCTCTCCTACCACCTCCAAAGCCAGGGAAAAAGTGAGATCCTCCCCTGCCCCCAAAACCCAGAAAAACATCTTCCCCAGTCCTCTCCCCAGCCATCACTGGAATGCAAATGTCTAGGCTTTAGATAGTTACCTGGCACTGGGAGCAGGTAGTGAGAGAGCTGGGTTTAAACAAGCCATCTCGTTCTGGCTTCCAACTCCCGAACTGCTGTGTTGGCAAGGGATAAAAAAAAAAGAATTCCATGAAAGATTTTGAAACTGTAACAACTGTCCTTCTTAATTCCTCTTTCTCGTAAGGTTTTTAGTCCCATAACTATAAAATTAAGGTCTTTACATGATAGCACCAAATGGATGTTTTTTAAAAAAATAATTTTTTTTTTTTGCTTCTGAAGATGAAAGGCTACACCCCAGCTCTTCATAAATGTTAGCGGTTTGAATTAAAAACAAAATAATAATGATTCCCTGTTAGAGCTCCAGAAGGCCATGTTACTAGACAGAGGAATCCCATTGGCCTGTTAGTCTGCCTTTGAAAACCACTTGCAATTCCCTGCAGTAAGAAGTATTTCAAGTAAAGAGGAGCAAACTCTATTGGATGCCTTCCAGTAACAGAGAAAGGTATTAATGATTTCATGTGGAAGAGAGGAGCCTATTACAAAAAATAAAAAAACCTTTCCACTGTCTTTTCGGTCTTATTCATATTGCCATATTGTGAATCCCATTTCATTTTGGTAAAATAATTAATAAACATGGCCTTGGTATTCCTCCATTTGTATAAAATCATTCTCTTTCTTGTTTCCTCCATATATTATGTAAGATGGAGTGAAAAGTTCACTGCAAGGATATGCCAGACATCAAGACCATTTTTCAGAAGAGGTAATCTCATATGTGTGTGTTTTCACTGCTTTGAAGACTGTACTTCTGAAAGAGAAATCCAGAAACTTACTTGCACTACAAAATGTGCTATTTCTCAAGTGACATGACATTTTTTCTTATCAGTAAATCATCTCTCTTTGATGGAAAAAAACCCTGTAATTGCAAAGATTCAAGGAATATTAATTTCAATTCCTTTTTCTTGAAAAATTGTGCATCAAATATATAATTTTGATTTTATTTTCAAGTGCAGAAAGAGTTGTATTTCCTAAAAAAAAAAATACAGAAAACTGACTCTCAAATACAGTGCTTAAGCTCAGGTGAATGAACAATGAATGGAACACCCAGAAAGAACCAGCTGAATGATGTAGTGCAAATAAACAAATGCAAACAACCATACTAGTTAAATGATCCACCATATTTTGTTGTATTGTTACTTGAGCAGAGGAACAGAAATGGCGAACATTTAACTTTCCAGAACTTTACTTTTTACACAATGTGAAATAGAAGTATTCCAAATTAGGCTGAACATCTTTTACAGGAATTCTTTTCTAAGAACCAAAGCAGCACAACACAGGGCATCCAAGAGCATGAACTGGCATGAGGGCATTGATGTACATGTGTTTCTCTTGGAACATGGTGAGTATCCCAGGAAAAAATTTGCATTTGATTTAAAAGAAAAAAAATCAAGGAAGTTGTTCTAAATTTAAATGTTATTTTATTATCCTAGTGAGGTCATGATGGCTGTTTACAAAAATTTGGAGGAAGGTAAATCAGAAGTTTCAGGTCCACAAGAGTCTGGTATGGGAATTAATTTCTTACTTATCTTTTGGCAGTCATGGGGATGTTCAAGGAATTTTCTTACATATAGAATTGTGAGGATGAATCACATAATGCATGCAAAGTGCATGAAACATATTATAATTTTCAAATGCCCAGTATGCAACAAGGTGAGAACTAATCTAGAATATTTTTGACAGCCTTCAGGAACTTTGCAGTCCATTCAGCAGATTTTTCTACTGGTTAGTTTCAGAAAACCCTGCTTAATTCTATCCTATGGAGCACTGTCCTTGTCTTCAAAGGGGTGATAGTTACCCTCAGATTCAATGGCAGCTTTGCCATCTACTACTGTGAAAGTGAAAGCAAGACCACATTGTCTATTTATGCAACTTAATACAAATCAAGTTGTAGATTTTGACATTTTACATATTCATAAATTTCAACTGCTTATGTGTATATTATAATATATATAATGAAACCTCTGAACAGTATTCTAGGTATATTAGCTTTGACAAAGTAGCATATGATACACTTGTTAACTCATATTTTATAGGCAGTTAAATGCCTCCCCGACATCCGATCCCATCAGATCTTGGAAGCTAAGCAGGGTCAGCCCCAGTTAGTACTTGGATGGGAGACCTCCTGGGAATACCAGGGGCTGTAGGCTCTAGTCCTGAGGACTTCACTGTCACTGTCCAAGCTTGCTCGGCCATGGCAGATGAACTTTAGGAGTTAAAGGGTGGGGCCAGTTCCCTGCATGCTGTGCCTCACCTAAAAAATCCACTGCACAGGCTTGAAGGACACACCTACGTGGGTAGAGCCCTTCCCAAATCTTCATTTGCTAAGCCTAGCTATGATGATAACTCATTTTTTATGGAACACCATTATGCATTCCTACATAAATGTACTTTCTGTAGTGTATTATTCAGTATTCTGCAGTCGTGCTTCTGTGATGTGCCTAGAAGAAAAATTATTTATTTGATTATATGCTGCTATATTGGCTTTTTACTTTTTCAGTTTAATTGGTTTAAATGATTACTGGGACTTTGAAAAGTTCCCTATTTTCTCAGTTCTCTGTTGACTTTAATTATCACATATTTTGACCATACTTGATGAAACACATCTGAATTTGTGAAAATTGCATGCAGTTTGGCAGAACGTGTTGAAGTTATTGTTTTGATACACAGAAAAATCCTTCAGTGTTAAGTTAATTTTCACTTTACTTTTAAAACTCATTTTACTAATAAATGCCTTGGAAATGCATACTTGTTTACTGCACTGTTAATCCTAGCTTTTCATCTCTTTCAGTGCATTAAAGAAGATTCACCTAAAATGAACAAATATGCATTAAATTCCGATGAAAAACCTTTCCACACTAATTATACCATATCAATATACATCAGAAACAATACAGTAAGAATAACACTTAGTGTTTTTCCAACATGCCCTGACTAAAGTAAACAGTTTTTTTAAGAATTAGAAATCTGGCTGTGTTTAATGTTTTCAATTATCTTGACATTTTCAATTTTTAGCTCTTCTACTAAGTACATACAGCATGCAGCATTGCAGCATTGCTCAGTAAATAAAACTGCTCAGTCACACACTAGTACAGCAAAGAAAGGAATTAGCTGCTCCTTAGAAAGATAGCTTTGCTAAAAGATCTAGAGAAATTAATTTATAATTTCAGAACAAAGTATGCATTTCCACAAGTATACTAGGTTCTGCCAAATATCCATGAGATCAAGCTGAAGTAGCTCCTGACACTCATTTCTGCTCCTTTTAAATCTTTTTTTTACTTTGTTCACTAAAAGTGGTTATGCAATTATTTGTCATCTCATTGTAGCCTATGTCCAAGCATACATTATGTGATACCAAATCTTGTGAACTTGATCCTGCCTTACTGAAAAAAAAAGTTAAGCTATGACTACCAGTTTGTAAGCAAGGGAGCCCAGAGGATATTACATCAGGCAAGATGAGAAAGAAGAAAAGAGCACAGAGCACAGGAGTGACTGTGCTGAATTAATAATAGCTTAGTAACTCCAGAATCCAGAAGTGAATCACCCACATGAAAAGACAAAAAAATAACAAGAAAGTGGGAGGTCAGAGGATGGCAACTCAGGAAGATCAAGGATCAGCTTGTTCATAGGAACAAAGGCTGACACATCTTCATGTACTTGGGGACAGATTGGACAGAGATGGGAGAAGGTAAGCATATGGATGCCTGGGTTTGAGACATGCTGCTGCCAACACACTATCATGACTGTTAGCTAAGAAAACTTTTGAAGACTTATAGGCTGTGGGTATAATTCTGTTTTTAAGTCTCCATGGACAGTAAACAGACACCCAAGCAAAAGTGAAAGAGAGATCTGAGGATTTACATTATTTGTAAGCAATAATAATTTGCCTCCTCTACAAACAAAATCCAAACCCAGGAATGATGTACAGCAATCCAAATAGAAAATCATGCAAAGGAAAGAAGACAGAAAACCTAAGGACAAAATAGGCACCCTCACCAATGCCTTAAGAACCAATTTAGACCTCAATCAAATTAAGCAAAATGATCCCAATGATTCATAGGCTTAATTAATTTCCAGGGCTTTACTAAAGTCCAGGTAGACAACTTCCTTTCACTCATCCACTAAGCCATTTATCCACATCTACCATTCCATTCCAAACTAAGTAAGAGCTTTGAAGATAATCCTTGCTGACATCTTAAGTCAATATCCCTCTTCCAGGCTCTTAAGACTTTTACCTCAGCTGTGGATTGCCATGGAGGTTTAGTGGGATGACATTTCAGAAGCAAAGTGAGGGTGAAAAAAGTTCTCATAACAATTTCAAGACTGCAAGGGAAATATTAAAAATGGAAGAAAAAAATGGAAGTTATTGATCCTTGATGCAAATAATTTATGTAGAGTGAGAGAACAGTTCAGTGAGAGCATTCCTCTATCACTGAAATTCAAAAGGCAGACTTTTTACAATGTAATGAGAAGGGACTTAATAATAGTATTTAGGATAAGAAGCAATAAAGATGTAAATAAGGGATAGGCACAATTCACTTGGGAGCTGATGCTTGTGTGCACATGCCTATAAACTCCATGCACCCTAACACATGTACCTATATACTCTGTACACTGAAAAGCTTTTCATTAAAGAACTACTCTCTACTTTTTCCAGACTAATGTTGTGTGGAAAGATTTTTACTTGATTTTAGGCAACAGATTGGTGACTTCCAGCCAGGACACAAGACGTGACTTCTCTGGATCAAGATATTTCATCTATGAGACATTCTTCTGCCAGCATTCTTTTTAAAGAATTTCTAGCACTGACCCCAGATGCCCGGATCCTAAGGATCCCAGACAAAGACACAAGAAGTGAGGGTAAGGTAAAGAGTAGTTCTTTTTGGTTATTACGTATTTTTTCTGGATTTTTGGGGGATTGGGATGTCTTGGTGTTGTGAGAGTCGATTGCTTTTTTTGGTCTAGGGGCAATGGCTTGACCCGGCATGGTGGGAGGCAAGCAAAGGGCTTTGATTGGTGGAGAAGTGGGAAAGACACCTGTTAGCTGCTGTGAGAAATGCCCACACTTAGTAATAAAAGTTAGGGGGGATAAAGTCGTCAAAACAAAACTAAGGTTTTATATAACAAATTCATCTGAATTGGGTGTGTCCCTCTGACCTAGGTGACAGACACAGACCAGCAAGAAAAAGAGGGTTTTATACCGTATCTCAACTGGAGAGGTCCCTGCCCCCGTTCTTACTGGCCAGTACTAGGATACTCACAATCTGGCCCAGGTCTGCCTATCTGCCCAAGACCCCCACCCCTGTCCAAAGGAGTGAAAAAAAAAAGTTGAAATTGCCTTTTCTTGAACCCAACTGTTGAAAACTTAACTACCGCCTCCCCCTATTCTCTGTCAGTACAGTTCCTTTAGCTTCAGCAATACTCTGTTTCTAACACTGCTTTTGTGGCATAGCTTATCCAGAGGTTTTCTTCACGTTGTGTTTCATCCGGGGTGTGGTTTAGTCTGGCCCGTTCTGGCAGGGGGGACAGCACTTGGCATAGTTCCCTTTACAGTCCCTTTGCAGTTGTGAAAGGGAGTCCTGCCTTGGGGCTGAGGGCTGCCGCCTCTGCATTCAACTGGCAGGAGTTTGCCGGTGAGCAAAGGAGGGCAGTGGCACCCTGTTCGTGCCATGGGGAGTTCAGCAGCTCACACCACACCGTGGGGAGATCGAGCAGCATCTGTTTTCATTTCTGTCTGTGACCTCTCTTGCCACCTGCCCTGCCTGGGAGCTGCCTGGGTCAGGTGGCAGCAGCCAGGAAAAGAGGGGGATTATGCACTGTGTAAGCCAGGGGATGCCAGTCTGGCTTCAGAGCTGCTGGTGGGGTGTGGTATTGGAAATGGTGCCTTGAAACCCAGAGACCATAGGTTCAGTTTCCCTGACAGAAAGATCTTTGTCTGTTGTTTTCCTGTCTGAAAATATGGGATGCAGGCAATCAAGAGAGCAAGAGATCCCCAAAGAATCTCCTCTCACTTTGATATTAGGACACTGGTGCCGTTTGACTGTCTCTTGAGGAGCTAATCTGCATGATTGTTCTTTAATTTGACAGCAGCTGTGACTAGATTAGGAATGATTATTCTTTACTTCCTTTGCTTAGTGCACTGCTTCTAATTTACAAATACAAGTAAGCAAGAAATAGATTAATTATAAAGTAGAAAGTGAAAGGAGGGAAGGAAAACAAGAAATGGTTAGTGGTTTTATTACTCCTGGCAGAGCTAGATTGCACCTAGCTGGTTTACTAGTGACTCTGGCATAGGGGATTTTTCTATGTCAGAAATTATGTTCATCTGGGGAAAGAAGACCCAGTGGCCTAGCCCACAACTGCAATTCCTGAGTTCTTAATCTTTGAATTAGGAGGACTGTGATGAGCTGAGAAGAAGGATGTTGTTGACCTGTGGATTTCTCTGCTGCTCTGTAGGCAGATTGTTGGAGTCAAGTCAGCATGCTGGCTTGCATCACAGACTAGGATCTGTTGTTCCTCTCCTTATTCTTTTTTCAAACTTTCTTAGATTTTGCAATTTGTGCAAAATATTAAAGATTTGGTGTTTGAGTTTCTTTTTCTGTGTGTGTGTGTGTGTGTGTGATTTTTGTGTGTGTGTGTTTTTGTTTGGTTAGTTTTTAATTATTATTTCTGAGGGAATAATGACTTTTCTTTGCCCTTTCTGTGATGGCTGATTAAATATAGCGTCTGCTTTGTGTTTCCAGTTCCAAAAAGCATGCATTTCTGCAATGTTTCAGTTTGTCTTAAAGTGGACCAAGTGACCCAGCACGATTACTGCTGTGGTCTCTGAGTATCTGAAGAGCTCCAGGTCCATTTGTGCTAGGTCCTGTCAGGTACTTAATGTGACTGCAAAGGGAAGAGAGTATATCTGCCTGGAGAACAAAATGTGAAGTGTCTGTGGGACCATCTGTGGGTTCATGGAAGAACCCAAAAGCCAAGGACTTTAACAGGTGGCTGTCTATATAGGTAAGCATTTTTGCTTAGATTCTTTTTACATGACTTAAATATAGACTCTAGGAAATTTTATTTTACCAAGCTGTGTTCGTTAGTTATGGGAGAATGCTCAAGTCATGAAGATTGGAAGGAACACTTCTGAAAGTCGACCTCTGAAGGTGATGGTGTTGCAGACCAACCCGGATCAGATAAGCCAGAAAGAATAGAGACTTTTGTAGTGGAAGTTTAGTTGTGTGTTCTATTGTACAGTTTTCAATTTCAAAGTTCTAGGGTTACCCTTCGTGGTTGCTACCCCTCGCAGTTGTTCCCCTTATAGTCCTGTCCCTGATTAGGTGCCATGTTGTTTTCTTCCCCTCATAGATTTTTCCCACCTTAGCTCTGATCCCTGGATTCGCATTGTCCCTCAGATTCCTGCTTTGTCAGCTGTTTCCCCACTGGATACTCCCAACCCTGCTTTGCATGTTCCCCCCCTTTCTCCATCCAATCACCACCCAGTTCTATCTGCCCTATAAAAACCCATGCTGTGCTCAAGAATAGTCTTTTTGCCATTTCATCCCCTCGTGCAGTGGAGTGTGCAAGAGTTGTTTTTTCCTCCGTCAACGGCTGTCAGTCAGTGACACCATCTTTTGCAAAGGCAAATAATAGCTCTTTGAGTGAGGAGAAAGCAATTCCTTATATTACAGAGCTGACTTTTAATGAGTCATTGCCCAAAGATGCCCACTGACAATGATGTTGATGGGAAGTTCTTCACAGCTTCTAATCTTATACCACTCACTAAGACTAACAGCGTTTTCAGCCATTTCTATTCTTCCTGTGAAGCTGTACTTAAAAAATAAGTTTTCCACTTTGTCCTCCCCTTCCTTGTTTCTCCTCTGACTACTGAAATATGTTTTACTAGTTGTCCTTTTGGCTAGAAGGTATTCTTTAGGACAAGTAACTGAAGTCAAGTACTTCATACAATTTAGTTCTCTTAATGTCCAACTACAAACTTCCACAGCCTCAAAAAAACCCCCAAAACTGCTTCCTTTCATCTCAGATGAGACACCCAATAGTGCTGATGGGTTGGATAGGTTCTTGCCAAATCACAATTTATGTAGCTACATTTTAATCTTAATCAGTCACCCATCTAATGTTATTTACTCAGTACCATGGATTTAATGTCATGTATTTGGGATTCATATTACTCAGTGGTATCTGTACCTCAAAAGAATGAAATGGTTCTGCTCAAATTAGACTGAACTGCAAGAGTTTCAGATTCAATAATTCATATGAAAATGTTTTTCATTTGAATTTGTGAAAAGAAGAAACCGAACTATAAACCACAAATCAAACCAACTCAAAACACCCTTTTCCAACAAGATGACAAAAGGCAAAATTTGGGAGTTTATAGCTCAGAGATTTCAGTGGCTCATGATTCAGCCATGCTGGTTTGCTGGTACTGCTCCATGAGCAAACAGATATTCAGGCACCTCCATGGAAGCAGGGATCCGTCATGCATAATGCTGACTTGGGAAGACAAATGCTATCACTCAGAATGTTTCCCTCTTCCTCCTGCTTCCCACAGCTGCATATGCTAGGAATGATGCCATATGGGATGGAATAACCTTTTGGTCAGTCAGGGTTAGTGGTCCCAGCTATGTCCTCATCCAACTCCTTGTGCACCCCCTGCCTCCTCACTGGCAGGGCAGTCTGAGCAACAGACTTGGCTCTCTAAGCATTGCTCAGCAGTAACAAAAACATCCCTGTGTTATCAATACTGTGCAAAACACATTCCCGTACCAGTGCCATGAAGAAAATTAACTCTACTCCAGTCAAAGCTGGCACATGAGACTAGTATATAGGATGAAAATCCAAGAGCAAGTTGTCATGGGTGGATTACCTTCAAACTGTTTTATTTTGCATCATAATAAATCTCTTTAACTTTCAACACAATCTTTACGTTGCAGAATCAGAATGGCAATTTATATTCAGATTTTAGACAGGTAGTTATGATTTTGTTTTTTGAGAAAGAGGAAGAAATCTGCATCAGACCTCAAGAACATCGAGTGCATCCATCCCTATAATTCTTATTATACCTTCTCACAATATCTCCAAATGTTATTGCTGAGAAATGATAAATACAATTTTTTAATTTTTTTTTATTTAATATAAAGGTATAGAAAAGCATAATTTTTCCTTTGTTCTCCTACCCCATGTAATTTTGACCTAAAAGCTATCATTAAATATTTATTGACTGGTCTAAATTACTGATTGTAAAATGCAGTCAATTATCTCACAGATAATTGGTCGATGTAACTCTGTTTTTTCTTTCTATCTGACTTTTCTCAATCATTCTATTGAAGTAGGCAGGGAAAGAGACATATTTAAGTAAAGCACATATGACATATAAATCCCCTCCAGACTCTATGCTATTAATCAGTCTGGTGGAAGAGTTTCTGTCTGAAGAAAATCCACGAAGATTAAGGGGAAGAAACCAAGGACTGAGAGGCACAGAAAACATATTCAGTACTTATGTTTCTGTGGCTCTTCATTAAGGAGTGTAGAAGGGTGGGTTCTGTGATTGCTGGAAAAGTGAGGTTGAGCACCGTACAGAGTTCTGAAAAACACAGTATCTTTATTAACAGAGATGACCAACTAGCAGGAACCCGAAGAGAAGAGAGAGAGAGGAGGAAAAACAGGAGCCCTATTTGTAAATATTCCTTGCTTCCCCAAGGATTACTCACATAGGTTGTCCCAAAGGCAGGGACTGCATCTTCTACGTGTTGGCAGACAGCAGGCGTCCCCAGTCTTTTTTGAGAAACAAACCACACCCAGAGGACGAGTCCTCTCACCTTTATTGAGCCTTCTGATGATGTCTACCTAGGGAGGTGTTGCCAACACTGCCCTGGTAGAGGTCTCAGGCTCTGCCCTCTTTCTTCCTCCTCTCTCCCTCCTTCAACTGTTCACCAAAGGCTGGCAGCCAGTAGGAGAGATCCAAATAACTTTAATTTATGCAAACTCTGTCTTCAAGGATGAAGTCTTTACTCTATCAGCTTTTGTTCCTTAGAACGTGGAAGGAAAAGAATAAATCTTTCACAGGTGGCATGAGCAAAAACACAGACCAAAATGTCAACACTATAAATTCCCACTACAAGGAGTTGGTGATTAAAAGTGCTAAGTCAAATGGGCAGTTCTAACATGGCAAGTAACTACACACAATGAAATTGGTGGAATTCTGGGTAGGGGTCTCTCTCACAGGAATTAAGGGAAAGCAGAGGAAGATAAAGCACTTGATCTAAACAATTCATTATATCAGACAGTGAGAGAAACACCTAGAGTCTTGACAAGACCAGAACATGTACCAGATTTGTTATTTTCTCTCCATAAAATCAATTTTGCACATTTTAATAGGTATTCTCAGCTTTTTGATTGTATTGGTGTTTTGTAACATGTAGATTTTTCCTTAGGTTTGGCAAACATCTTTAATTCACATTGCCACAGAACCCTCAGATGTGTCAAAGAGTAATTACTTTCCTATCAATACAGAGCTAGCCTGGATTACAATCACTCCTCTGAAGTT
The DNA here is from genome assembly GCA_013396695.1 of Sakesphorus luctuosus. Lineage (NCBI taxonomy): Eukaryota > Metazoa > Chordata > Aves > Passeriformes > Thamnophilidae > Sakesphorus > Sakesphorus luctuosus. Next base: position 11,708 of record VWZD01004067.1, on the reverse strand, counting down.
AAAAGGCCAAATAACTCATCTACAACTTCTTGAACGCCTTCTCTTACCACTCTCCAGTTGTTTGGTTCTTTCTCCACTAACATTTTCTTATTTTCCAGAGTAATGAATCTGTTTATTAACAATGCTACTTGTCTCCAGAGTTCATATACCGAGTACAATTTGTTGTCTTCTGAATCTAGAGTGAAACTGCAGTGTTCCAGTGAAAAAAGGGAGAATTCAACAAATGCTAAGAGGATAACATGAGTTAAGGACATCAGAGAAAGCAGCAAACATGTCCCTATGTCAGTAATTCTAGAAGTGGAGCTGTTTGTTTTAAGAACTGGTTGTATGATGGATTAAAATCTGAGCAAGGAAGGCTGGTTTTGAAATACGGTGTTGGCTAGTGAGAACAACAGGAAGCATTCTTTTTCCACTCATGTATTCACAGCCGTGGTTAATCTCAGCACTTTGGAATACCTAAATTAATAATTCATTTAACCCAAAGGGGTGATTCAATTTTTGCTTTAAATTGACATTCACTGGAGCTTCAGTGAAGGAATGAAGTAATTGTTAACAAACAGATGTATCTGGTGAACATGTTGAAAAGTGTAAAAGGGTAAAATTCTAGAGTATTTAAGGCTTGAAAGAGAGGAAGAGCTTTCCACATAGAAAACAATCTTTATTTTCTGAGTATGTTTCATTTTTATTTTCCTGGTTCTGGTTTTTAGATTTATTTGTCAATATTTTATCATACATTAGAAGTAATTTGACTTGCTGCTTATACTGCAAGATTTTCCAGAAGCATCTAACTTTCCTCATTTATTGCACCAGGTGATGAATGTAGGCAAATAACATAGGGATTTAGAGACTCAGGTTTTTACTGAATTCATTAAGAACTTACTGGCTGCACTTGAGTAGGTATGAAGGATACTCTACTGATAAGCACTTGAAGACTAGGCCCTTTCATTCAGTTTTGCTGCAGAATGGTATGTTTTAGAGATTTTGAATTGCTTAAATTAACCNAAAAAATCCAGACACAGGTTAAAGCCCCAATGTCTCTGCCAGTGGAAGAACTCCTATTATTTCAAAGGAGTGGAAAACAAAGTGCAGAAAGCTCACATCTAACACATAAGTTCATTTGATCTATACATTAGGCAATTAGCAGAACAGGAAATAGAGTCTCAACTTGGTGTCCCCTGAAGTACAGAGTCTCATATTTTGAAACTGAAAATCTTGCTCCCAGCTACCAGTCTCCTTACAAATCAACTGCAGACACTACATATACTTGCATCAATTAGTTTAACTCTTCACAGTCTTGTATTTAGCAGTTTGCTACTCTCCAAGGCTTAGTCAAATATGGATTTCTTCTCTCCTGCTGCTGTCACGCTTTTCAAATCAGTGCTGTTACCCTAAACTGAAACTGGAAGAATATATTTCAGACCTGATGTTCAGGTTTGAATCCAATTAATTAGGTGCTTTTAAAAAACTTTTTTATGGAGTTTTAAGTCCTCTTCTCTTTAATGAGGATAGGAAGACTTAGAAACTTCTGGTCCAGCTATTGCTTTTATTGATTTAGATTTCACCTTGAAGTGGATATTGGAAGAGGGTAACTTCAACTAACAAGCATCTGCAAAGTCAAGATTTGTTGAAGAACCTGACAACTGTGTTCCTGATACAAAAGCAGAGCTATGACACAAGTCAATCAGAAATACTGATTTTAAATATTAATTCTGAGCTAGAGTGGTCTTATTTCTTTCTAAATTAACAATCTTGACCCCTCTCTTTCTCCCATCTACATTAGGTGTGTTCTTACAAATACCTTGCCGATGGGTATTTTTAAAAAAGTAAGGAAAAAGATGTGATGGATTAATCAGCAGATGCTTGCGTTTTCCAATCCTCATTTTGTTGGAGCATGCAGCATTAGGGGGGTAGGAGAGATGGTCGCTGCAGGTCCCTTCGAGCCAGGGAGCGTGAGAGAGAGAGATGTTCACTCAGGGAGACTCATGGCAAGAACACTTTATTCTGAAATCACATGGCTTTTATAAGGTTCTGAGGGGAAGGTGCTGGAACTGGGACAGGATTGGGCAAGGGCTCTGGAAGGGGAATGACTTGGGTGCTCAGCTAGTGAATAGGAAAAACAGGAGGATCAAACTCAATAGGAATGCAGGGATTGGGAATAGACAGATGAGGTAACCAATGGGGTTAGGACAGAGACAGAAACTGACAGGAGGTGCGGGCACTCCGCCCAAGGCTACATCAGCACCTCAAGGCAGAGCTGATTCCGAAGCGCGACCACCCCAGTATGAACTGGTAGGATGACACCAGCAGCTCCCAGCTGGTGTTGCTGCAGCGGCAGTGGCAGCCGCAATGGCAGCTGCGTTGGCAATGCCGGAGGTGATGGGGATGCTCCCCGAGTGGGGCAGTCCCGACCCAGGAGACAATCCCTGCACCTAATGATGAATCATCAGGAGCAATGCCTCAGGGGGAAGACACGGGAGGGGTGGCAACCATGCAGGGAGGTACTGACGATAAAACCTTTTGAACTCAAACAAGTAAAATACATGTTTCAAACTCCCACCACCAAAGTCTTTCATGTATGGAGTTAATATGTCCACTGTTCTCTGTATGGGCCTATATCAGAGCTTGTTGGTTCCATATTTCATAGTCCTGTTTGTTCTCCACAATGGAGATCTCCGAATATCACACTAAGGGATTATGGTAGTCTGAGAAAATTGTCTTGAGTAGTACAGTCAAACCACTTCAGATAATTAATTTTTCCAGTGAACAAAGTAGATGAGCTCTCTAGAGTGGCGGTCAACTCTGCACAGCATAGTATTTCTGCACAATGCTTTTAGATCATCTTCAGAAGCAAAAGGGACACTGTGCTAGGCTTGGGGAAAAAAGTGGATTTGCATCAATGCTGTTGCATAAATAACTTTGTAACCCAGAGCTGCCCCATCATCCAGTTGGGAAGCTACATCTGTTTCTGAGGGTGCTAATCTTCATGTCTTCAGGCATACAGAAAACATAGGCTTTAACACACCTTAGGTTTCTTTGGGATGATGTGGTAGTCTAGCTGCCACAGAGTTCTTGACTGATTTTGTAGGTGTCTTAGTTTGAAGTCTGGCAGCACTAACATGCCCAAGCCCATCTTGGAGCATACCAAAGGGGCTAATAGCCTGCTGCTGAACAAAACCAATGAAATCCATCTCCTTGCCCTCCAAAACAGTGAGTAGTTTAAGAGATGCCACGTGGGGGGAACTAGTGAATTCTTAATTTGGGGTTGTTGCTATAGCAATGCACTCAACATTTATGCCAATGTGATAGTGAAAACATCTTCAACTCTAGTGTACTACCAGCTACTCACCAAGCATCCTCACCCAAAGGACCATTAGGTAAACTTTGTGTGCTGAGGTAAGAACAGTTTAATAATTAAAATAAAATACTACCACTACTAAGGCTATAAATTATAATAATAATTTTAATGAAAAGGAGAGAGAAAAAAAGCCCAAGAGAAACAAGTGATGCACAATACAATTCCTTACCACCCACTGACCAATACCCAGCATGCCCCTGAGCAGCAATCAGCCCACCTGCCGTATAACCACTCCAGTTTATAAATTGGGCATGACATTCTATTGTATGGAACAGCCCTTTGGCCAGTTTGGGTCAGCTGACCTGGCCATGCTCCCTCCCAGCTTCTTGTGCAGCTTCTCGCTGGCAGAGTACAGGAAACTGAAAAGTCCTTGACTTAGGGTAAACTCTGCTTGAAACATCCAAAACATCAGTGTGTTATCAACACTATTGTCATCCTAAGTCCAAATCACAGCACTGTACCAGCTACTAAGAAGAAAATTAGCTCTACCCCAGTTGAAACCAAGACAGAAACTTGCAGTGTTCCCTACAATAGTGAGGAGTGAAGGGTTTAACTTCTGCCTTGAAGGTCTATGTAGAAGAGCATTTTCACATATGGAAAATTGTTCTCAAGTGAGAAGAGTTTCAAAGATCAATAACCAGTTTTTGATAATCACCTGTTCCACTAGGCAAACTCTTGTTTTCTCATTTAAGAACACATTAAACTACTGCTTTATCACACACTTCTTCCCACACAGTGAATTCCAATTGGCTCACAGAAGCAATATGTTCCTCATCAAGTCTGTCGTTTTTAATAATTTTTAATAGGCTTTGCTTATTTGCCCAGTGCCTCATCAGCAAGCTGTATCAAGGCAAGAAGGAGTTTCTCTTTCAAAGTAATCCAGTCAGCAGAATCTCCTGAAAATTTAAAGTACCAAATCAATTTGGACTCTATGTAACATGTACAGTATTAGATATGGTGTGTGGTTTGTCAGCAGTGCTCAGACAAGTATTTCCATGACTCTGCATGCAGAAAGTAATACTTGTGAAAGTACAGATGAGCTCCTTTCCTGGAAGACTACCATCCACAACTGGAAAAGAGGAGAATATGAGACTGTAAAGGACTAAGTGCTGTTTCAGTTGCAGAAAGCTTCTGTTGTATTACAACTTATTACAAAACACAATCAGTGTGTGCCATTTACGTGACACCCACATGCGGCCTCTGTCCTATGTATTCATTGTTAGTCTTGCGCTTGCTTAATTTGCTGTCATGATACATTTCTATCCACTTGTATTGTTCTTCTACTAAAAAAGAACTACTGAACTTTATATGGTCTGACTCAGATAAACACTCTGGTTTACTTTATACAGCAGCTCAAACACACCGGCTAATTTAAGTATACACAGTGTTACACAGGAAAATATTAAAAATCACCAGGTCTTTTGTTCCACCAGGAAGGTCATTGTCACTGAATTTCCTTTTCATTGTCCTATCTCTTGGTACTCCACACTGGCACCATGGAGAGAAAGGAGCTCTCTAAGGCTCTAATACCACTTCATTGGCTTCACTCAAATCCTGCCTCATAATTCTTGGAAGCAGTGGCTGTTCCATACACAAGTGGGGATGAAGTTATTGCCTTGTCTACTATTGTTTCATTGTCTCACTTCTCCTGAGAAATCTTTTTCGAAGTATCAATTTGTTACCTTGTCTTGGACTCTACACATGAATTTTCAACTACCATTTGTTTATTTGGTGGCATTTTGCATACAGAGGCAAGATTAAGATAGAACCAAAGGAAAAATATGTGAATAAGAGAGAGCAAAATAAAAGTGTCTGTACATGAGTGACTTCAGCTGTTGACAGTATCAGATAACTCTTTAGCTGCAAAGCACAAGATTTCATAGAAAAAGCTAGCTATTTGGTTCACATTTTGTAAACATGAATTAATAGTCTCAATGCCACAATCACTAACTGTAACTCTTGACCAAATGTGAGTGAAGATTAATCATATTCTGTGTAACCGGCTCAAACAGCTCAACACACAGAGTTGTCAAGCAAAAGCACTTGATTAGTATTAAAGGGGCTTTAGATGGGTGAAAGAAATAGTATAATTACAACAACAATAACAACAACAGCAAAGAAAAATGCAAACATTTTGTGTTAGCAACTCCCTTACAGGTTCCAGCATTCAGTTGGATCAGACTATTCATGGTGTCAGGGACTGCTTATTTGAATATTTTTCTCCTATGCAGTACTTAGTTCTGTAAATATGGGTCTGTTAAGAGAGTATGGGTGCCTGGGGAAATGCAGAAAACATCTGCTACACTTTTCTGATAGAAGAACTCTTGACTCTCCAGTGATATTAAACAGAAAACACAAATTTTACCAATACCTGTGTCTCCCACTGGCTTGAGTGGAATTTCTGCCCAACATAAACCCTAGGCATAATGCCAAACAGGAACTACAGATAACAAATCATCCATCATTCACACCTCAAGGGATCAAACTTGTATTCTCCTTTTCCAGACTTTTATTAGCCTGTGCACTGCTCATATTATCTTTGGCTAGGTAGAAATGGAAAAGAGAAAAAAAAGAGAAATGAAGCAGATATTTTTATATATTTTGTTAATTTTACATTATATTGAGATGCATGGCAAGGTTTTGATAGTGGGAGAGATGAATAGACTGCAGGGGTGACTTTTGTGAGAAGTTGACAGAAGATTTCCCTATGTCCAATGGAGAAAATGCCAGCTGGCTCCAAGATGGACACATCACTGGCCAACATCAAGCCCATCAGCAACCATGGTAGTACCTCTGGGATAATGAGTTAAAGAGGGAGAAAACTATAACACAAAAACCGCAGCCAGAGAAAGGAGTGAGAATATGTGAGAGAAACAACCCTGCAGACAACCAGATCAGGGAAGAAGGAGCAGGAGTAGGTGCTTCAGGTACCAGAGCAGAGATTCCCCTGCAGCCCATGGTGAAGATCATGGTGAGGCAGATGTGCCCCTGTGGCCCATGGAGGTCCACAGTGGAGTGGAGGTCCACCTGCATTCCACACAGGACCCAAAGCTGGAGCAGAGGAAGATTCTGAGGAGTCCTCCCAATCAGAAGTGTTGCCTAAAATCGAGGAAAAACTTTTCAAGAAAACATTAGTCTGGGAAAAGTAAAGAGCAGTTCTTTAATGAGAGTTTTCAGTGTACAAAGTATAGAGAGACCCACTTTGCCTCCAGTGATGGCCTCATGTTTCTTCTGGCAGGACCTGAAGCTCTTGCCCGGAGGAGAGGGAGGGGAGTGGGGAAGACTCGCTCTGGCTGTGTCACACCCCCCAGTTTATAAAGACATGTGTGCTGCAGTATAGGGGTGCTTACTAATTTATAACACTACTTAATTACCATAACTAAAGGTTACATACAGTCTAACAGTTGTCAACCCTCAGAACTTCTGTCAGATCTCTGCACCTCAGAATTGAATCTGAGGTCTCAAGACCCCCTACTGCTTCACCATCATCATCTTTACAGCACATCCCTTCTTCAGAGCTTCTTTGGGCCTTCTATTTCTTTGACTAAAATGACTAAAAAAAAGGTATCTTATTTTGAGTATAATATGTACTAGGCAGTCAAATGCCACACTGGTGCCCAATCTCATCAGATCTTGGAAGCTAAGCAGGGTCAGCCCCGGTTAGTACTTGGATGGGAGACTTCCTGGAAATTGGGTGCTGTAGTTTCTAGTCCTGAGGACATCACTGTCACTGTCCAAGCTCACTCGGCCATGGTAGATGAACCTTAGGAGCAAAGAGTGGGCCCAGTTTTTCGCATGCTGTGCCTCACCAAAAAAAAAAAAAAAAGAAAAAATCCACTGCACAGGCTCAAAGGATACACCATGTGGGTAGAGCCCTTCCCAAATCTTCGTTCATGAAGCCTAGCCATGATGATGAATATATACTATTATTCTAGTCCTCATTGCTATCTCAGTCAACACAGAAATTCAAGAATATAGCACAAAGTTAAAGCTGTTAGAAACTGTTAGCTGCCGCCTCAAGCGTGAGAAGCTATACAGCTATATAAAAATCTACAAATACACAAAATCCTAAGGCATCTGGAAGAAGGAGCAGCAGAAGTAACATGTGATAAACCAATGGCAGCCCTGATTACACATCCCATTGTGCTGCTGGGGAGGAGAAGATTAGAGAATTGCGAATGCAATTTCAGGAAGAGAGAGTCTGTTTTAAAATTTAAAAAGGCCTTTATTCCAATTATTTGTCTTCAGGTAAAAAAATCTGAACCTCCTGTACTGACTTGCCAGTATGAGAATGCTGTGGCTAATCTAGTTTTTTTGTTTACACTTTCATGATTTGAACAGGAGTCATTAAGTAGTTGCCTTGTACAAATTTTGATCCAAAGAGGACTAATAACTTATCTCAGTGAATTTCTCAGACTCCTCACTTCTGTTTTATACCTTTCCTGTCTCTGTAGCCTTCTAAGCAGATACCACTCTTCTCCAGCTAGCTGAAACTCCTGCCAAAACCATCTCTTATCCTCAAACTGTTATCCCAGTTGTTCACTCAGCTGCTTAGTGTCCTTATCCATACCCAATTATTTCTGAATCTCTTCACTCTACTATTTCTAACATTAAGCACTCATTGCACATGTGTTATGTAAACCAAACACTAGGCACTATTAAGAGAAAGATGATCAGCAGGCTTAGGAAAGCTTTTACCCCCACTCTGCTCAGCACTCGTGAGATTGCCCTGGCATACTGCAACCAGTCCTGTGCCTCCTTGTTGTAAGACCTTGTGGAAAGGTCTTGCAGAGAAAAAGCATGATGGACAGAGCCTGTGGGCAGGTGCCCTGCAGGGACAGATGAAGGGAGCTGGACTGGTCAAATTTGTTGAAAGGGAAATAGGGGGCATGTACAGCTATTTAAAGGGCCATACCAAGATTATGGGGCCAAATGCCTCCTGGCAGCACCAAATGATACATCAGAACGCAGTAGTCACAAATTGTCCCTTCAGAGGCTCAGACCCTGAGATTAGCTCAGTTTGTTGGAGCATGGTGCTATTAGCACCAAGATTGTGGATTTGATCCCCACACGGGCCATTCACTTAAGAGTTGGACTCAATTATCCTTGTGGGTCCCTTCCAACTCAGAATATACAGTGAAATCTGTGAAAATTGAGAAACTTTTTCACTAATAGAGTAGTGCAGCACAAGAAGAGATTATGCAGACACTGTGGTACCTCCTTTGTTCAAGGTCTGGAAGACCTGGCTAAACATAGCCACAGCTGACCCAGACTCAGCAGCAGCCCTGGCTTTGAGCAAGAGATTGATCTAGATGACTTCCAGTACTGTTTGTTACCTGAGGTTTGGTTAAGCTATGCCAGCATCAGCCACCAGCTAGAAAGTTCATTTTCAGTTCCTAGGGAGTAGATAATGCTGTGAGCCACAAGGACCCCCAACTCAGCTTTAATGACAGACTTGGAGTGAATGGAACGAAACATCAGAACAGAGAGAATAATTAAGGTAGAAACATATTCATTCACTCTCATGTTCATTATAGGTAGGGAGAGAAATGTCTCTTTTATTTATTTATTTTTATTTTTTATTCCACGTTTTATTTCTTTTACATTTGGGCCTGTGATTAGCCTGTCTTTGCCAATAGGCTGCCTGGCTTTGTTCCTCTTGATGTAGCTACTAGGCTGATTAAACAATTCATTGTAGTAATTCAAGACCTGTCTTGTTTTCAAGATCAGGCAAGCATACACTTTGCCATATAAGTTATGGACAGAACAAAAAAAATGGTTATTTTTTTTGTCTTTTTGTAGGATGTGTGAATGGATTTACTGGGAAATGTAGCTCTGTCTCTATTAACACAGGCTGATACGGCATACGCTCAGGGTTATTTGAGGGAAATTAAGTATTACACTTCTGTCTTTTCCCACAAATTCTTCAGCTTTTAGTTGGATTCCAGTCCTGACATACAGTCATCATGTTCATCTCACTGAAGACAAAGGGAATTCACTCAGAGACAAAAGAGGAGAATACAAGAAGCTAAATCCACACTGAAATAGTAAATAGACATAAAATAAGTGCAATACATTCTGTAGGTTAATACACAGTGAATCACAGATTACTTCTTTTGCACCTTCCAAACAACAGGACTGTACTGGAGAACACATTTTGAGAGTAAATAGTTTCCAATAAATGAGTCATTTTCAAGCCCCATGGCTAAGTGCTCAGATAGTGAGTTAAATGATGAGAGGTTAGCAATGGTCAGTTTTACCAGCTAAGATAGCAATGTTAAAGGAGATATACTCAGCACTTCCCAAAGAGAAGTGAATATTGGGTAAATTTTGTAAATGACACATGATAAATGTGGTACATCAGCATGAATCAAAACTGCCTTTTTCAGCAATGTATAAGTCTGTCTTAGCTGTTTTTAAAGTTCCCTCGGACTGGCAGTGGAGTTATCTCAAAGCACCTAGAAGCCTAGCTCTTACTGTATTTTTGAAGAAAATATGCCAAATATACTTCTGCACCTTTAGCTATATGATAGTCNGCACCTTTAGCTATATGATAGTCTGTTAATTTTCAGGTTAATTTATTCTGAATATTAGGTCCACAGAATATTAAGACACTACTGAATATACTGAGCTATATATATGAAATATTTCAAGATCAAAGCCAACTCAAATAATGGACAGAATAAAATTACAAAAGTACCTTTCACTCTTCTCTTGCATATATGTTTTCCACCCACACCCTCCCTGAATACTTTGCCAATTAAATTATCATTTCATGCTCTTTTCTCAATGTGATTTGGCATTGTATTTTTCTGCTAGAGTAGTTTTTCCTATTTGGCTTAAATGTGAGCCTTTTGTCTGGGATCCATTGTATAGAGTGAGCTCCATTCTATAGACAGCTGCTGGATTATTACCCTCACTACTGGGGCTAATCATGAAAAGGTTATTGGTCGGGATTTACAGTCTTGAAAAGAGTTTCACAGAAGAAGATCAGAATTGTAAAATTATTTTCAGCTATATTGAGGAGTTAATTCCTTCTCTGTAGCTGCATTTTCCCTCTCAAATATTCTTCCATGGTAACATACACACAGCTACTTGCACTGGTGAAGTTAATCTCAGAAGTTTAGCTTTTCAGTTGCTAATAGCTTGCACTGAATCTTAATTGAGCTTCCAGTAGTACAAAACAGAAATATTTGGCAGTCTTTGTGTGACTTTTATTTTCTGATCTATTTCCAACTCTCTCCTGTTTTAAGTAGAATTTTAAAAAAGGACTGCTGTACAAAAAAGACTAATATTAAAAAAAAAAAAAAAAGAAAAAGGTGAATTTCTAATGAATATAAACTTAAAGGGAAATAAGGGTAACATACTTTATAGCTGATGCACCACAGAAATTTAATAAATATTTTAGGGGAGGGGTATCAGTTGAGTTGGTGGATAATACCTTGAAAAAAAAGAAACTCTTGGTATCATCAGTGCTGTGCACAGCCAGATGTTAAAGCACCTTCTTTGTGGAAAATTTCAACCATCTTGTTCACATCAGGGTTGTTCCTTTTTACTGGGATGACATCCACAAGTTCTTTGTTGAATAGCTTTGATAATAAGTGAACTATAGATTTTG
>VWZD01004066.1:141686-220232 GCA_013396695.1 Sakesphorus luctuosus | reverse complement strand
ATTTCTATTATATTTGCAACAATGGCAGTTCATTTCCTTCCAGATGGGCAGGAAGATGCAATAACATAAGTAAATAGCACAGGTGAGCTGTGCTGTCACTACTTCGGAAAAAAAACCCCACAGGGAATACAGAACTAACAGACAATTCCTATTCAAAGAGAAGTTAATAGCTTAAAGTGAGAGGGAGCTAGTGGAGGCAAATGACCCGATTTTGGAGAACTATTTACATACTTGCCTTAGCATAATTTAAATCTAAATTACACTAAGTGAGCAGGTTTTAGTTCAGCTGAAGGATCATTGGTTTCTGTGAAGGTAAGTTGTTTTAGCTTTAGTAAGTTAATGTAACTCTTGTGTGATGAACAGTGCTATTTGTATGGGGTTTTCTTTTAATAAAATGACTGGCATGTTACCAGCATGGAGAGAGAGCTTAGATATTCTCTGTCCAGCTGCCCCTACTGTTCTGGAGGTGCAGCAATCACTTCTTTAGTTTAGGTTCTGTGGCTGTAGGGAGATTGATATTCATGCATCCTTCTTTGAAACGTATGGAGGTCCCAGGCAGGATGTGTGATGGTGCTCTCAGTAAATCCTAACTGTGTTCTGTAAGCTCTTCCCTGATCCAATAATGAGATGCTTTGCAACCATAAAGAAAAAAGAGTTTAAAAGAAGAAAGAGTGACTGATGCACATGCTCAGAAGCCGTACTTTGTTTTTAGATCCTGATTTCAGCAGATGATGAGATGGAGGAGTCGGACGCTGAGGAGGATCTGCGCAGACTCACCAACTTGAAGCCCATTAAGAAAAAGAAACACCGTTTTGGGCTGCCTGTATGACACATTCCTTGGCCTGTGGGTTTGCAGGTTCGCGGCAAGAACTTCGTCAGTGGGGTTTAATGTTGCAATTGCATCTCCCTTTTCATACAAACTGACTTAAAAGCAAGGTCTACCAACAGAAGGCAAGCAGTTGGAAGACTTCCAGTTCAGTTGCACTACAGACACACTGACCAATTATGCAAGAATGTCTTCTCATCATGTGGGAAAAACTACAGAGGTGTTAAGGATGAGTCGCTGAGGAGTTTTGAGTCAGAGAAGATCAGAGAGAACAGATCAGTCTTTCACTTTTGGTTACTGATGAGACAGTGTAAGAAGTTCTCAAAAAGGCATCAGAGTTGGCTAAGTTAAAGGAGTGTTTTATTACTAAAACTGGCTTTTGCAGCATAATTCCTAGAGCAGAATAGTTTATGGTTACAAGCTGTAACTTAACATTATTTTTTTAAGTACAAATGTTTACTTGCTACCGGGTACCTATGGAACTAATAGGTGGAACAAAGATTTTTTTCCAAGTCTCCTCAAATCTATTTGACTATTTTATATTTAAGTTATATTTTCATACAGTTGTATTTAAAGATTCTCTTTGTCAGAGAAAAGGATGCAGTTCCCTGTTTTTGTGCAGAACAGGTCAAAATATTTGTAGTGAAAATCTTGTTTTTCCTTATGTCCTGGTTTAAGACAAAAGGATTGCAAAGGGAACAGCTCTCTGTCACTGCTGAAGTCACCAAATATCACTAAAAAGGCAGTCCTGTGTGTGCTTTCAACCACATAATTTGAAAATACGTTTTCAGTAGGAGGTGGTGTTTGCATATTTGACAAATGTGCACTTTAGTGTATGACAAAAATCTGTTGTGATGGTTATTTGTGAAATGAGTATCTGTGGATGACTCATTATTTCTGTTTCTGCAAGTCTCCTGTGCATACCTCTCAAATGACCCAAAAGAGATGGAATGTTTCTGATACCTTTCCTTTTGCAGGGCCTGTGGTACGGGACTGTGATCTGATTGTTATGCTACAATATGGCAAAAATAATTCTGTCCCCTTTTTTTTGTTGTTGGAGAAACAGTCTGCTATTTAATGTGCTTTATGGCAACAACAACAAAATTCCTCCTGTTTCATTTCCATGAAGTCTCATTATCCTTTAGTAGTTAAAAAACCCCAACCAAACAACCAAAGGGGTACAGTGCAGTTGTTACTACAGAATTTCTGTGATTTCATTGTCTCTCTCCTGATAATTGGCAGCACGTGCTCACCTGAAACCTAGCAGACATGTTTTCAGTGACATCCTTTTGCTTTGCATCTTTCCTAAGTGATTGTTTCCTACAGCTTTCTGAGCTTAGTTAAACCTTGTGCAGGACAAGGCGACGTGTCAAAGAGGTGACAACAGACCTTAAGTGCAAATCTGTTGTAGTATCTGGACACCAGAAAAGTCCCAAGCCTTAAACTAAACAGTTTCATTGGAAAACTGCTCAGAACTTTTTAAGGTTTTTTACATTTTTTTATAGATTTACTAGGTCTTAATGTGATTTATTATCCAGACCACTTCAATGGGCCTTAGTAAATACTGAGCTGTGCGCTCTGTGCTCTCTGTCACCACTCCAGCACACGATGCTCTCAGACCTCAGCGTGTCCAGCCAGCTCCAAGGGACATTTTACCAAACCTGAGGTTTTAGTTGAGCCACTGACCTTCATTACTGTGCACTGAAATGTCAGAACTGCAATAAGTTACAGTACTAGTGTTTCTTTAGACTAAATCTACAAACTAATGACATCAGGAGCTTAACTGAGTCCTTTTTGACATCGTGGTGGGGAGGGATAGGGAAATGTCCCTAATCAGTGTTGCCTCTGTTTTAGGTTTTGGGGTTTTTTTATTGATTGTGTGACTTGCATCTTCTCTTGAGGATTTACCACTGGGGGGGGGGTCCAGAAGCACAGTACTTCAAGGAATTAATTTTCATCACCAGAATAGTCTCATACAGCTCACTTTTCCAAAGGGATTGAAGAGCTAGGACTGGCTCTTGTCGCAAATGTCGGCATTTATTTTTTTAGCATAGGATTTGTTCCACTTCAGGCAGTGAAGTGAAGCTGCTGAGCATGTGCTGTGTCCCCTGCACAGCCCTCGCTGTCCTCGCCCGCTGAGATGCCTGAGCAGCGCACACAGATTGAACTGGACAAGCTTGCATTTTGTCTTCCTTTTCCCTCCAGTTACTTAAATTATCAAAATTAGTCTAGTCTCATGTTTAGTCTGTGAAGTGTCAGTATAAAATTATGGCCTTAATCATGTGAAAATACTTATTTTGAGCAGACCTCAAACTTATTGACCAAGTACAGACCAGTGTAAAGCGCTATGGAGCAGTTTCTTGAAGATGGTTGTAGCAAAGGTTCTGAATGCCTCATTTTTCATGTCTTAAGTGCTTAAATGTCACTTGATGTGAGATTCTGGTATGCCTAGCAAGATGATGTAGTAAAGCACTATGAGCCAAAGACACAGAAGTATCTTAAATACCACAGTAGTAGCAGGAGGAGCAACCTTCAGAGGGGAAAAAACAGCTCTGACTCTCTACTAAGACAATAATTTTATTTGCAACTGTAGCTAAATAACAAGATCTGAGGGTTTTTTCCTATTCATTCTTTGCTGTCATGGGAAAGAGATGGAAAATGTAAAATTGGTGGGTTTTCTCTTTTTAAGGTAAAAATAGGAATTCCTGCCATAGGTACAAGTAGGACAGGTGCTCTTGTCTGATGGGCTTGCAGGTGTGAGAGGGACTATGTGCCTGGTGCTTCACTATGTCTTACTGCTCATTGAAATGTACTGGCAGGACATCCTGAAATAGGCTTTTCATAAAGAGTTGATCCAGTAATGATACTGCAACATCTCAACATTTGTGTTATCCTGAGATTGGCACTCAGATTTCTGCCTGTAAAGGTACTTCAGGACAACTCAGCAAAGGTTTAATTTGGGCTGTGCTTAGGAAATGTGATTCCCTTTAATGAAAATAAGCTATGTAGTATATGCCAAAGTAAGAGAAAGGGATTATAACAGAGAAAAGACACAGAAGTATTGGTGAAGATTGAATTTACCACAAATGGTCAACTTCAATGTATTAACTGTTTCTAGTATCTGACCTGTGACATCTTCATAACCTTCAAACACTGGTGTTGTCTAATATGTGGTTTTCAAGTTCCGGCTTTAATACGTTCAGGTCCCCTTGTCTTACTTTAAGTAGGTGAATGCTGTCTGTTACTGTTGCTAACTCAAATGTACTATAGCTTTTCTTCAGGGAAAACTCAGAAACTGAGTTGCAAATTAGAGCAATGCAAAGTGATCCCCCCTGGCAGGTGAGTGCTCTGGTCCCTGCCGGGCCTGGGGAGGGGGGCCCGGGCTCTCCCGCTCTGCCCAGAGCTGAGCATCACAAGGAATCTCTGCCACTGTGCTTGACTAACCCGTGTTTGCAACTTTGCTGTGCTTCTTACAGGAGAAACCAGTAGTGAAAGTGAATAAGTTCAGCCACATGGAGTCAGAGTACATCTACAGCATAGGCGTGCAAACTTCTTTTGAGGTGAAGTTTCCAGTTCAATTACTGAAAATGACTACTATGGTTTTACAAAGTAAAACTGCAGTATCTTTAAAAAAGGGACTCTTTTGTAGGTGTTTTTGTCTTGCGTGGGTATCCGTCTCAACCTGAATGTGGGGTTTGTTTGTAAGTAAATTCAGAGTATAGCCAATGTGAGCAAAACCAACAGCTGCATTCTGCTGCCCTCTGTTTGGACCATGTTGTTTAATCAGTGGTGTTACCTTAAACTTTTAAGGGTATCTGATGTAATTACATTGTATAATGGTTTACAATAAAGTTTGACTTATTACAGATTTGTACACTTGTTTTATACTTGTTCTGTTTTGAAGTCCACATGTTTCAGTGTTTGTAGTGTGCTCTTGTGGGAAGCAGATTTTGCTGCTTGAGGTTAACTTCAGATCTAATTTTGTTCACTCTTACACTGATTTTCATTTCAGTACATTCATTTACCTTAATGGCAAGTACAATTTGAGCTGGAAGAACAACTATTCTTAAGTTGCAGATTTTGTTTGGAATTATTGCAGGCTCCTCGTGGATCTTTTCCCTGAGGAAGGTTTTTCCAGGGCTGGAGCTGCCCAGTATCAAGCCAATCCTGCCTCTCTAACTCCTTAATACCATTTGCCCATTACTTCCATTGCCTTCCCCTTACCACACCCCAGCAGCCCCACACTCACTGCATCCCTAAAGGGACTCAGAGCATCATCCTCACTCTGGCAAGCCTGTCAGTATCCTGAGGGATGTTAACCATTTTCCTGGAGGAGAAATCTCTGGAGACCACAGTGGCAGCCGTGTGTATATTCACCAAATTCTCTATGGTCATTGCCGTATTTTATCTGCAGCCATTTCTCAATAGAGGAGTTTTCCAGGCTTCTTGTTGCAGTGGAAGATTAAAGACTGTCAACTTTTCTTTTTCAATAGCCACTCTTGACTAAATGAGCCTATCTCGGATCGTTGTCATTCATGTCCCATCTAACAGATCTCAGGACCCCAACCACTGAACAGCATTTCCACTCTGAAATGTAAGTAACTGTAGATTTGGGCTGGGTTTTTTGTAAGGAAAAACAGCCCATGATCTGTGCAAGCAAATGGTTGTGGCTGTTGTTGAGCATTGGTTTAGACAATGTGTGATCAAAGAGAACAGAACTGTCTGGGCTGTGGGTGTGTCCTAGAAAATCAGGATATGCCCCTACCTCTGTAAGCTCCTCACCTCCTGCCCCAAACAGCAGGCAAGGTGGAAGTGGTTTAATTTTGTTTGTATAATGATTTTGTTTGCATAGAATAAATTGCCTTGAAAGCACAGTTCTGTTGCTTTCAAGTGAGGAATATGTAGTACCAATTAACTGAGGCAATTTTGAAAGCTGAAGAAAAAACAGCTTAGTGTCTTGAATTCTAAATATTTGCTTTAAACATGCAGAATGTTAATTTCCTGTCATAACAGATAGTGTTGAAATGCTTGTGGGACTGTGGAGAAATACTTTACTAGAGAAGGAGAAGTATTGCTTTGTACAATAGAAAAAACCTGCTGTTTTTACTAAAGTTAATGCTTTAGTTTTGTTGACCTACTAAAGGCACTGCTGTTCTACAGAAACATTTCCTCTGGTTTACTAAGCCAGGGATTTAAAACAGAAATTCAACCCAGGCAATGGCTGAGGATATAACACCCAAACTGCTTCTTAAGCCACAAATAATTCCCCCAATAAAGGCAAACATCTCAGGCTTGGAAGGAGTTCAGGTGAAAGGCAGAATGGGCACCTGGAGGTCTGGGGAGGGTAATTCACAGCTGGCAAATCCCACCATCCCAACTGCATGGCACTAGAGCTGTACTTTATATCATGTTTTCATAGTGAAAAATCCCAATTTTATTTGACCTCCTAATCTTTTTTCTGTGGCCTGAACAACGTAGGGGCAGAGCTCAAAGAAAGGCCAGGAAAGGTTCCTACCACTGCAAGAGTCAATCTCCAGTAGATGTTTGGAAGTCTGCCTTGGCTGCCTTTTCCCATTACCCCACCTGGCTGGAGCCTCGGTTCCTTGGAGGTGTTGAGTGCAGTCACAGAAGCTGCTTTTGTTGCATGAGGCAGATTTAATGTAAAAAACTAGAAGGGAAACAATCCCTCACCCAACCCTCTCCCACTAATGAAAAATAGAATTCATGCTTAGAGTTGGGGGGGTTTTTAAATTTAATTTTAAAATTGTGTAGAGCAAAGTGTTAAAAGTTCTGCAAAAAGTTTTCCTACTGTCGGCATGTGCAGTGGGGAACACTGAGTTTATCTGTGTCTGAGTAAGCTGTTCCTGAGCAGAGGACAGGTGAAATCATTGCACTTACTAATAGTGCTGGAAGGAGAAAGTGATTTTATCCTCAGTTGTGTAACATAGAGTGATAGAACTGTAAGGGTCAAACCAGTTAATAAACAGTTCATAAAACTAGTTTATTAAGTCTCTGAAGCACACAAAATACTCTTCTGCTAAAGATCCCTGTGCAAAAGCAGTTCAGGGTACAGTGCTATGCTTTGGACATCAGGTTTATATAATCTTTAGAGAACGCTTATTTTGTTATGCTGGGAAAGAAATACTCTCTTTTTTATCTTCTTCTCCTGGAGGACTCAGAGTCAATTTTATGTCCATAACAACGTTTTGCCTTTTAAAGTTCCATGGAGAGTCCCGGGGGCTGCCCTGGCAGCCGTTCCTGCCCTGCTGGGCTTCCCCCGGCGCTGCCGCAGCTGTTGCGCTCCCGTCAGCGCAGGCACCGCCAGGAATAAACCTGCCAGCGGCAGCTCCTCGGCCTGAGCCAGCCCTGCCGCCGCTCCGGGAAGATGACCCAGCTCATGACTTCACGTTAGATGCTCTATATAAGTCCAGGAAAACAACAGGCGCTGCAGAGCGCACGGGCTGGATTGCATCAAAGCCGGGAAAGCGCCTCGGAGGGGTTTGGGCTGAGGGAGCTCCGCAGTTATGTCACAGGTACGGGGGTTGCTCTGCCGGGGCTGCCCTCGGAGTGGGGCTGGCTCACCTGCTGCTGGTTTGGATGCTTTCCTTCTTGTTAGCAAGTTCCTCTGCTTAACCAGCGAGTTCAGCTTTTGTGCTCCGTGGCTTGTGTCACACCAAAATAGTTTTAAAAACAACTTTGTTAGGAGGGATTATTTGATGAAGAAGCAAAGCAGCTGCCCTCTACCTGGTTAATTTAGTTTTAAAATGTTCTGGTTGACCTTAGATATTTTTATTTCTGTAGGAAGGAAGAAACCATTTCCCCTGCTCTGGTTTGGGATGTTTCAGAGAAGGAGGAATCTCTGCCTTTCCAACTCGCTTTCCCAAACAGTGATCTGAAATTCTGGCAGTGCTTTTGAAAGGAGGTGGCTATGCTTAAGTGTGCTGCTGTGTAACGCTTAATGTGCTAACATGCAGGAAAAGAGAGTGTGATTGAAAATTTTAACTGTTAGGATATGATGTTGGCAGCTGAAATTCTGTATTATGCACTGTTATGTTCATTTTGTAGCTAATGGTTTGTCTTTACTGCATTCCCCAATGGTCAGGGTTTCAAAGTGCTCTCAAAATTAGCTCAGAAATGTTGAGGTTTTCCCATGTCACATTTGCAACACAAGCTGCAGGTGCCTGGCAGAGCTCTCCCAGTGTGAGTTTTACAGAATGGGTGGGATGGAGAGTAGGAACACAGGGAGAGTAAAGGAGCACAGTTCTTCAGCCATGCAGAGTAACTCAGTTCAGCTGACTTTATCCCAAAGGAAAAGGGACCTAAAAACCAGTCGTGTGTCTTGTACACCAGCACTTTCTGCCTTGTGGCAGGAGGAGATAAAGCACAGGCTGCACTCCTGCCAGCTGGAAAGGCCTCCTGGCAAACCCTGCTCACAAATTCTGGGAGCAATTAGCAGTGGTGGGGCTGTGGCAGTGGCAGCTGCTGGCCAGGGCTCCCTGTAACCTCTGTGCAACAGCTTTGCTCTTCAGCTGGGGGCCAACTAATCCTCAGCAACTGTCCTGCTGGAAAATCCTGGGATCAAAGCATGGGAGGGTTATCTTGAAATAACTGGGTGAAATGCAACAGATCTGCTCAGCCTGGCTGTGTCTTGGTGCATCTCAAGTTCTGCCTGTCCGCATTGTCCCCAAGAACTCCCTATCCCAGTGGGAAAAAGCCTCACAGTTACTCTCTCTTGCCAGTGATGGGTGAAGGATCTTTGCATGTTCCCCATCTCTGGTAACAAAACAAGGGGCTTTGCTTGCCTAGGACTGTGCCATGGGGGTGAGGGGCTGTTCCCATCACACACTAATTGTCATTGCAAAGGGACAGGTGAAACCCTGGCTGTGGGATATTTGATTACCCTGCAAACTGACCATCAGCTGCTGTAGATTTTGCAGGGTTTGCTACCACCCTTTGCCTTCTCTTGCTTTTGCTACTTGGTGTTTTCCCCAGAGATCCTGTGCATGTTTTGTTTCCCACAACACATGCAAATGGGATTGACAGCGAGCTATTCTGAGTGCTCCCAGGAATTTACAGCCAGCAGAAAACATGCCAAAGGCCCCAGTGGAGCCAGCCCACCCAACCAAGATCTGGGCATGCATGCCCTGGCTCTGCAACCTCCCTGGGACTCTCTGCTCCAGCCATTTGTAGCTCTTGAGGGATTTGTTTCACTCCACAACTCTTTTTAGCCTCACAGGCAGTGCCTGGAAATGCCTGAGTGGGCTCCAGCACTGCCTGAACCCAAATCTCAGAAGTTCTGTGTGTATAGTGATGGTCAGAGATGCTTTTGCTGATGGTTCGGTGTGCAGACCTGTTCAAGTTGGAGTGTGTGGGCCTTCTGTTCTTTTTAATCATATCCCCACATCCCTTCATCCTGCCCCAAGAGCTCCTGCTGGGTCCCCAGAGATACGTCCATGACACAGCAAACTGAAGGGGGATGCTCTGGTGGTGGCTGCTGCTGCAGAGTGGAGCTGTGTCTGACTGTGTAGTGCTGATTTAAAGGCAGGGATAGACCAATAGGAAGTAATGTTATCCCGATTTGCTTCTAGTGGGATAAACTGTAAACAGATTAGTACTTGGCTGTTGCAGTGCACCACCTGATGATGCATCTGTTTCTGTATTAGATTTCCTTCTCCTTCTTTGGGTTCCAAGCCCAGTGTTTCAGATGTGTCCAGTACATGCTTGTAGACAGCTCTGTGGAGTGCTCAGAGACTTTTGTTCCCTAAATTTAAGATGAATAACTATGGGTCAAGTGTTTATTCCAACTCATTAAGTCTAGCTTCAGAATCTCTCTGACCAGTTTCCCAAAGAAGTAATGAGTAGACTGAGGCACAAGCCAAATTTAATAATGAAGTGCTTTTTCCTTCCCAAATATTGGACAGATTCTTGAATTACTAATCTGTACTTGAGGAATGATCAGACAGGGATGGACAGAGATGATCTAAGAATAAAGTAAAATGTTTTAAAACCAAACAATCCACTGTTCTTTCAAAGGCTGTGCAATCAGAAGACAATCTCAGAACAGCAAAATGGTAACAGATTTTGGGAAGGGCAGTGAAATGTTGGTTATGCAAAGATCTGGAGTAGCTGAGTGTGTAGGCTCAGAACTGAAACAGGTGGAATATTGTGCTGGCACTTCTGTGGTGCAGCCCTTGGGCTGATGCAGCTTTGTTCCCTGTGCTTCAACCCCAAAATACTGATGTGTGGGCAACCTGTTGGTTTCTTAGCCAGCCCCTGTGAAAAAGAAGCGTCCTCCAGTGAAGGAAGAAGACCTCAAAGGAGCCAGAGGAAACCTTACCAAAAACCAGGAAATCAAATCTAAAACCTACCAAGTGATGAGGCAGTGTGGTAAGTCTCTGTGATGGGAATGATACAGCAACGTCAGACAAGTGAAAGGGGAACAGCAACATGTACTGTGCTCATCACCCAGCCCACCTGGGCAGGGATTTGGGTCCACCATGTAGCTGGCACCCAGGGGAGCCAGCCAGGTTCTGCTTGGTGTCACTGTTCTTACCTGGATGAAGTGGGAGGGAGAGCCCTGACTTTGCCTTTGATCAGGGTTCAAACCAAGCCCTGGAACCACCATCAATGTAAGTTAAGGATCAGAGGCTTGGTCTGTGTGTTAGGGGATTTCTGGCCTCTCAATTGATGAATTTGATATATTTGAGATTCAGCAGAAATTGGGAAGAGTAAAGGGCAGGAGTTGAGATAGAAGAGAGTGGCTGCTTGCACTGAACACCCCTGGTGCTCTGGTTCTGTGTTGCTTTTCCACCACCAGTAAAGGGAAAAATGATGAATTTTAACCCCTTTTCAGCACAATAGCCTGGACCTGAGTAGTTCCCAAATTTCTAAATCACCTGCAGGGATTTGGGGCCAGTCAGTCGTAGTGACCTACAGGTGCTGGGGGTGGGAGAGCTGTGCTTTAGGGTTTGGGAAACTGCTGCACAGATGCAGTAAGTGTTTATATACATATTTCAGCAGCACTAGTTTTACTCTCCAGGTTTGGGTGCTACCTCACTGACTGTCTCTCCTGGTTCTCTTTTCCAAGAACAAATGGGCTCTGCAGCCCCGTCCGTGTTCAGCCGCGCTCGGACAGGGACGGAAACAGTCTTTGAGAAACCGAAGGATGAGCCTGCCAAGAGCGTCTTTGGCTGATGCTGCAGCTGCCTGTGTCTCACCCAGATCATTGTTGTCACATCTTCCCAAATTTCTGTCCCTTACATGAGAGCCACTAGAGATTCAAGTAGCTGTTTTCCACTGTAAGTCATTAAGGAGGGAATAGACCCAAGTCAAAGGGTAAAACTTCCATGTTCATTTTTATTACGTGCTTTCTTTCTATGTATTGGATGGTGTTTGCTACAATGGTTTAATAAAAAAAGGTTGTTGGACACATCTTGGCACACTGTGGTGACTCATTTCAGTTTAGGCTCCGGTTAATTCTGGCTGTCCTCTCAGGGCAGCAGTGCTGTGATTTCCCCTCATGCAGCTCTGCTGGGAGGGCAGATGCTGAGCCCTCAGACTGCACCAGCACTAAGGAAGGGATTTCAGCTCATTCCTGTGTGGCTTTTTCCTCCTGTCCCACTGGCTTAAATGGGAAATGTGGTGACTGACCCTGCCCAGCTAAGGAGCCAAGTGACCCCCAAGTGTCCCTGTACTCTGCTGGTTCTTTACAAGGCTGTTTTCTTCTTGATTTGCTGCATTAAACATCAAACCTGTTTTCCCCCAAAACCTGGAGCGTTCCCCTTCAGCTGGATCTTTGTGCTCTGACACGGAGCATCCTCTGTTTGGTGGGGCACTCGTTCCACACACCTTGAGTCCTGCAGCCCATCTGGGGATGGTAACATAGGTGGCCCCTTTATTTAGGGAATTACTATAACTTTACACAGGCTAGATCTGATTATGAGGTAAAAGCGATGCCAAAGGTCTCTGTGCACCATGAAAAATAGTATATTTGCCTTTTGTGTCCCAAACACTTGACAGATAAAATGTGACAGTGCCCACACAGCTCCCAGAGAGGCTGCAGAGCTCACCTAAGGCAGCAGCAGAGTTCTTTGGCCTTCAGGGGAAAGTTTCCTTAAGGATATTGCTGGGGTGTTGCCTTGCCTTGTGTTCTTCACTTTCAAAGATTCTTGTTTGCAGACCAGACCTTGCCTCCTTGCTTTGCTGGACATGATTTCTCCGTGGGGCCTGGACTCCTCACGGGTAACTTGGCACAGCCTTTTCCCCTGGGAAAGGTCCTTCCAGACCATGAAAAAAGTCATGGTGGGAAAAAGTTCTCACCATGATAATGCTGGAGCTGCCCCTGCAATGGGTTTAGCAAACCCTCCTTAATTCATCTGCCAGGAGAAGTTGACAGGAGGTTGTTCAATAGTTGTAAAAATGATGGAGAGGGACAAGGGGGGGGAGGGGGGTAAGTGCTGCTTTTTTTGTGCAATAAACAAAAGATTTGCAGGTAGGGTGGCAGGAGAGGAGGTGTTGGATTTCAGACTCTGCTTTGGGGATGTTGCTGCTGATTTAGCAAAGCACAGGGACCTCCATGTCCCACAGACTTGCAGCACAAATGCCACAGGGAAGCAAAGTAAATGACCTGCCAGAAACTTGGGATTTGGCTCCCAGCTTTATTTCCATGATGTCTCTGTGGTGCTTCCCAGTGGGACAGGAAATTCTCGGGATTGGGTGTCTTTTTTAATTTTCCTGTCTTTTCAGATAGACCTCATCTAAAAAAACACACAATGGAGGTAAAACTGTGTTCCTGCGACAAAGTCACTCCCCATTTGGGACAGCAAGCCCTGTGTTCTCCTGTATGGATTGCAGGGATCCTCCCCTGTCTCCAGCCATGCTGCTGTGCTGGAAGAGTTACTGGCTGCTACTGCTGCAGGACAGGAGACACTTGGAGGTGAGAGGGACAAATAGAAAGCTGCCTGGAGAATTTTTTGTCAAATTTTTCTTCATCCTTGCAAATCTAACCAGTCTAACATGGAAAGTGTGATAGTGGACATAGATCATTGTGAAAAATGGATAGAGAAATGGCTGAACAAAGCCCCAGGGTTTGAGGGTTTAGGTAATTTTGCATTCCAAACTATCTCCTGTTGTGATGGTGAGTTTGGATCCTTCCTCCAAGATGACCTGGAGTCATTTCATGTTCACACTTCAGAGTGAGAAGCAGTGGGAGCTGCAGGGCTGGTGCCCAGTGTCCCAGCAGCAGTGGCACTGGGCAGTGGCACTGGGCAGTGGCACTGGGCAGTGGCAGAGATTGTGCTGAAACAGGGCTTGGAGCTCAACTCAGGGTCAGGGCTGTGTGAGGATCTTCCTGCAGCCACTTCAGCAGCCCCAGAAGGCTGTGGAAGGGACTCCACAACTTCCCAGGGTGCTGCCCTGCTCCAGGCACCAGGAGTGGGGCAGAGCTGCCCCTGCAGCCTCACACTGGGCAGGGGAGGCAGCTCTTTGACATCCATGTGATTTTACATGTAGGCATTAGAAAACTAATGACAGAGCCACTTAATTCAAGCCAAAGCTTTGGCTCTTGCAGCTCTTAGGCCACTAAGTGTATAATCCTGTGTATTTTAAGGGATTAAAGCATTACACAAGTTGTACAAGTTAATAAAATGTATAGCAGTTTAATGTTTTCTCTCTTAAAATAGATACATTTACATGTCCTGCTATAAAGAATACAGTATTTGCCAGTAGTATAAACAGCCTGCCTGAGGAAAATGAAGTTTATTTTTTTAAAGAGTTACTTAAAGCACAAGCCTTGTAAGAGCAGCCTGTGCTCACCACATTCTTTATGGTGAACTTGTCTGGTGAGTAATAAATTATCGAGCCCTGCATTAGTGTCTCCTCACAAACTCACCAGGAGTTGGCTCTCCACCTGGGCTCTTTGTCTGTAAAACAGCCAGGAAGCAAACACAGATGCTTATGTTTCCACAGGATTTTTGTGTTAATTTGGGACAATGAATGGCATCACCTACCAAAGATCATGGCCTGGCCAAGGAAGCCAAAAGGGATGGTTCACAAGTGCTGCTCTGAACCTCTCCTGGGCCAGCTGGGCAGGGAGGCAGGAAGGCTGGAGAAGCTGTAAAATCTCACATGCATGTTGCACCTCCTGGCACTCTCCAAATCTCTGAAGTGCTGCTTGAGGTAATATAAAAGTAGTGCTCTTTCAGATTGTTGCAGTGGAATATGGTAGAGATTCCTGCATCTTGTTGTACAGCCCAGGCCATCTGCCTGTCGGATTTCATAAGGCAGACCTAAGTTTAAAAAGAAAACTCAAGGATTTCTTTACTGTGTGTTATGAGTCATTAAAATTATAATGTTTAACAGCAAAGGTCTCTTGGGAAAATAAGCGTTAACCGAGTCTGAGTTTTACCTGTGTTTGATGGTAAATATTAAGTTTCTTCAAAGTCTACATGATATTCCCAAGTACAAGTTACTCATTAACTGATTAAGATAAACAGAGATTTCATTTGAAAATTTGTTTTTTTCCAAAATGGAGCAGAGAACATTGCTTGCATTGCTGGTCTTCTCCTCACTGGTAGTATTAGCAGAAGCTCAGAAGGTATTTGCTCTGTTTTTATTATCAATATCTCATTTGCTGATCTGCTGCTATCACAGTAACTGGCCAGGTAACTCCTCTGGTAACTACCACCTGGGGAGCCTTGGGTGGATTGTGTTGGGATTTCAGAGCTTTGGGTGCTTTTAGGATCTTTTTGGTTTGTTAGTTGAGCTGTTAGAGTACAAATGTGGCAGGAGGCATTTGCAGGTGTGTCTGATCCTGCTCTTCCTCAGGGATGTAAGGTACCAAATCTGAGGGATCTGTGGCTCTGCCTTGGTCACCAGATGAGGTTTGAATCTTGGCACAGGACCAAACAAGGACTGTTGCAGTGCCAGGAGGTTTCTGACAGGCATTCAGTAATTTTTATGGAATGGGAAAAATGGTTCTTTGTACAGCCTGGAGGAGCAAACTGTGTGTTGTACCATCTTAGGGTGCAAGTGGCAGGTCACATTTTAAACACATCAATATCAGAGAGGCAGAGGAAGCCTTATGTCAGAAGGGGTTTGTTTCCATCAGGCCTATTCAGAAAATTGTGAAATGCAACCAGAGGCAGGGACAACTCTTGTGGCTGCAGCTGAGGGCTCTGCAGGGAGCTGTGGGTGTGGTGGATGGGCCTACAGTGCTTTTTGCTTTTGCGTACACACCTGGGGCTGGTCCTCTCCTGCTCCCTTCCCCAAGGGCACAGCAATGGTCCCCACCTGCTGCATCCCATTGTGCCCTGCTGGGGGCTTGTTGGTTCTGGCCACAGCCTAAAATGCTGCTGGGGCAGGGGAGGTGCAGGAGATGCAGCTCCTCATCCCTGCAGCATCCCTTTGGCATGTGGCAGAGGAGGAGATTTCCACAGGGTAAATTTTGCCCAGGGCAAACTCCTCCTGTGCCAGAAGGATCCTCCATGGGCAGTGGTGGCCACCACATGTCTCCCTGCCCCAGGAGCCACAGCTCAGGGCTTGGGGCTCCTCATGGCTGAACCTCCCTCTGAACATGGGCAGGTCTGAGTGTGACAGGGCAGCAAATGTGCTTGAAAATGCTCAGAAAGCCTTTGGGAAGAGACACTGCTGGGAGAGACAGCCCCAGCCTGGGCAGGGACAGGCACATGAACTGCCTGGATCAGGAGATTGTTCTCTCAATGGATATTTCTGGGATTTATCCCTTTCTCCTGGGTTATCAGTAGGCATCAGGAGATGGAGCACACCCTGGCCACATGTAATGAGGGCATGAGCAGCCATCCATCACTCACTCAGCACTGTCTGGGCACCTTCTGCCCTGATGCCCGAGCCCAGAGCTGTGGTCACAGCTTTGTGTGGAGTGGCCATGCTTAGCTTGGGTAAAGTTTTGGATTTTGGCCAATGCCATAACTAAGAAGAGGCCACTGGCTGCCATTAGCTGGCAAGCAAAGTACAAGAGATGAATTATCAAAATAACTAAAGATCAATTAGCCATTCAAAACACTTGTAGGCTGGAAAGGTAAAAATAGAGGTGCAATGATCTGCTCTGATGCTGAGCTTTTTTGTTTTAATCAACTGTTGGACTGTTGTGAGGCTGGTGATGCCCAGAGCCACCCTTCTCAGTGTCACTGCTGAAGCATGGGTAGGACCTTTAAAGAGACATCCCAAATGCAAGAGGAGGGTGTTGATAGAGGCAGGTGCTCCAGGCAATTCTCAGTCCAGCCATGCTCAGGCAGCTCCAGAATGATGCCCTCCTCCCTTGGGCATCACAGGCCCTGGAAGCAGCAAACCAGGAGAAACCCAAGTGCCCAAAGGGCAACTCTGCTTGTGCAACCAGTGAGGGGCTGGAGGCGCAGGCAGGGTGTCAAACCTGCTGAGTGTTGTGCAGGACAAGGTTCCCAGCTGGAAAACACATGGCAAAGTCAACAGCTGGGACAGCAGATAAACAGTCACACAAAAAGCAGGGCCCTTCCCATAGGTCAAATGCTCAAAGAGGCTTCTGATCTTTATGAGGTTAATCTTGGGCAATGTCCTGGGGTGATGCAGCAGCTGCTTCACTGTACCCTGGGGAGAGAAGACCACAGAAAAAGGCTTGACAGAACCTTACATGGAACAACAACGCACAGATGCAGCTGCAGATTTTGTGTGGGGCAGTGGTTGTGGCTGCAGAGATGGGAAAAAGCAGTGGCCAGGCTGGTCATGAACAATCCCCTCCCCAGACTTTCTAACAGTCCATTCCTTCATCAGACTTTCCCAACAACATCATCCACTTAAGGAATGCTTAGGAACAAAACCAGAGTGTTTCTGTTTCATGCTGTTTATGTTTTTTCCAGCCAGCTATTGACATCTACAGCCTCCATGTGGACTGCAAGGTCACCTCACGATTTGCTCACACCGTCATCACCAGCAGGATTGTCAACAGAGCCAATGAGTCCCAAGAGGCCACCTTTGAAGTGGAGTTACCCAAAACAGCCTTCATCACCAACTTCTCCATGTAGGACCAGTCCTTACCTGTGGTGTGAAGGAGGCAGCTCTGGGGGATGAGGGGATTCATCTTTCTGCTCAGGAGATGCTGAGCAAAGAGCACAAAGAGGGTCCTGCACAAAGTGTTCCATGGGGCAAAGTAGCAGATGGCCAAATAGAAAGGTGGTGCCCCAGGCCAGGCTGCCTCCTGCACAGGGTGGGTGGCAGATGTGCTGTATGGTGGTGGTTCTCCTTCTCCGCCATCTTTGAGACTCTGCAAGGAGAAGGGTTGCATTGTGGTGGTGGCTCCTGACACCCTGCTGGGTGGGGAGGGATATGGGAGCTGAACAGTGTCCCCTGCTCATGCCTCGAGGGCCATGAAGAAACTTCTACTGAGTTTCTTTCCCCAGTGCATTCCTTCTAATATTAATTCATTTTTATGGAAACCAAACAGGTCCATCGATGGTAAAGTGTATCCAGGAATAATAAAGGAGAAAGCTGCTGCTCAGAAGGAGTATGACACTGCAGTCTCGCACGGGCAGAGCGCCGGCCTCGTCAAGTACGTTGCCATCCTGTGTGAGGCATCCAATGCTCTTCCTTGGCTCCTTGTTTGGCTGGGGGCAGGTTAAACCCTGGAGCCAGTCACATCTCAGTGGGGACAAACATGAAAATCAGTCTTGAGTCCTTGGTGGGAGGGACAGTGCCTGTGTATATGTATAATATCAGATATATATATATATATTCACATAGGAATATGTGATTTATGATTTTTATCTGGTCCTGCAATGGGCTCCAGTGGGAAGTGTCACCGTTTAGTATTGCCCTGAAACTTGCTGTCATAGGATGGATTAAGTTGGATGGGACCTGACCAGGTTGCTCAGAGCTCCAGTCAGGTCATGTGAGAGCAGCTTGCCATGCTGGGATGATGCTCAGTGCTGAGTTTGCTTCCCCACAGCCCCAAAGGATCACAGCACTTGAGCAGACATCACAGTGTTGGGTATATTCAATCTGCACTTCCCGGGTATTCAATCCCAGCTCTGCCTGATCCCAGTCTGAGGCATGTAGGGGTTTCTGCTCCATTTCTCAGCCTGCATTCATGGCACATTAATGTAATATATGTGATGTATAGAATAGTGCCTGCAGTGTACAAATCTTTATGATGAACAAGATTTACCACTCCTCTTCATTTTTTTTATTCATCCCAGTCCCTTGGCCGTTATTTCACACACTTCATAAACTCTGTCCACCACAAGGAAACCTTCCCTGCAGGAGGTAAATCCCTGTTCTCCCCCGCCAGGATCAGGGACAGAAAGCTGGAGGTGTTTCACGTGTCCGTGAGCATCGCGGCCGCCAGCAAAGCCTCCTTCGAGCTGAGCTACGAGGAGCTGCTCCGGCGGCAGCTGGGCAAGTACGAGCTGCTCCTCAAGGTGCGGCCGCAGCAGCTGGTGAAGCACTTCCAGGTGAGCTTGTCCCTGCCAGGGCCGCGCAGGGAGCAGGGCTGTGCCCTGTGGACGTGGCTGTGCTCCCTCTGAGATGCTGATGGGGCTGCTGCTCCCGCCAGATCGATGTGCACATCTTCGAGCCCCAAGGCATTCGCCTCCTGGAGACAGACAGCACTTTCATGACTAACGAGTTAACGGAGGCGCTGACCAAAGTGCAGAACGAAACCAAGGTACAGCAGCGGCCGCCAGGTGATACTGCCAGTGCCAGCTCTAGGGAACATTGCTTTAAATCTTTTCTTCTGGTTGCTTTGCAGGCTCATATTTTGTTTAAGCCAACCGTGGATCAGCAGAAGGTAAATCCTGAACTCGATGAAACTCTCCTGAACGGTGACTTCATTGTGCGTTATGATGTTAAGAGAGAAGCCACTGCAGGTGATATACAGGTAAAAAAAGAAATGGAGATAAAAATGCTTGCAGATCATAGGTCTGAATGTGAAGTGCAATCAGCACAACAACAACATTTGCTGTTAAACAAACACCAAGAACGACAGGAAAAGCACTTTGCATCAATGCAGGGTCAGCAGGAGCTGAGGGCGACATTCAGTAAATCCGCAGAGACACCAGACACATTGCAAGGACAGATCACCCAAGGAAAACAATCAATCTTTCCAATTTTGTTTCAATACCAAATCTATGTTAGTACTTCATAGCTGTCTCTTTACATCCTTTTTATTATTATTATTTTGGCTGATCTAAGGTGTATTTGTGGCTTCTTGTAAATGGAGTTTAGAGGAATGGGATTTATATAACTATTAAAATGCCTGCTTTGTTTCCTTGTGGCTTTTGTGATAACTGAGGCATAGCTAAAGACAGCAGGAACTTAACAAGTATTTATGGATTGATGCATATTCTAGGGAATAAAGTACAGTATTTTCCATACCATTTAACTAATGAAGTGTACACAGATGTGCTAAAGGATGGCAGAGATGTGCTCATAGGTATGATAAAGAGCTAACATGATGTACAGTGATAATATAGATATATCATACATGTGGCACTGCAGTGTCTCATACATATATATGCATGTAAGCTGCTCTCTTGTAATCTGCTGTCTCCAGACAGTCTTGCTTCCAGCTAGGAAATACGTTTTAATTTATTTAATTTATGTTCTTTGATGTGGGTTTATCGAGAAGAGCAGAATGCTGAGTGTGACCCTCCCCCAACCCACCCCTTTTTTGCTATGCCTGAATGTTAAGATGCAATATTTATTTCTCTGGATGTAATTTCACAGGTGATTTCACTTTCTGTATTTCAGATTGTCAATGGGTATTTTGTGCATTACTTTGCACCCAGTGAAATGCCAGTGTTTCCCAAAAACATCATCTTTGTCATAGACCGGAGTGGCTCCATGGCAGGCAGGAAAATCGAGCAGGTAACTCCCCTCAGAGCACACCCTCTGCTTGCTCCAGGAGCACTCACACTCCAGCATTCCGAGGGAGCAACTGGGAATTTCCCTTTTGAAATACACACACTGGTTTTTTGCACAGCAAAATGCCTGAAAATACATACGCACAGATTGAAGCTATTCAAGAGCAACACTTGTGTGACACAGCTACTGTCACAGGTAACAAACAGAGCCACAGAATCAATGAGGTTGGAAAAGACCTCTGAGATCATCAAGTTCAACCACCTTGTCAACCAAGTGCCACATCCAGCCTCTTATTAAACACCTCCAGGGACAGTTACTCCACCACCTCCCTGGGCAGCCCATTCCAATGTTTGATCACTCCTCTGTGAAGAATTTCTTTCTAAACATTAGGGTAGAGAATGCCTTCTGTCTCTGTCTTTGCAGAATATTTTGTTCATATTTTATTTTCCTTTAATGGAACTGAAGGAGTTCATTTATCTGTTTTACCTTTATTGATACCTGTATCTGTAGCTCTGTTAGAGAGCCCCTTACAGTGGGGGGAAGTTGGTGTCTGTAATTAAGAGAATTGGCCATTCCTGATGGTCTCAACCTGAAAACATCATTAGGGTTTAATAAAGGCATTGCGCTGCACCTGGAATAACACTGTAGAGAACCCCCTCATCACACTGCAAACCCAGTTCTGGCAAAGAAGTAGGAATAATCAGTTACTGTTTTCTCCTTGGAACAGACAAGGGATGCCCTGTTGAAGATTTTGCAAGACCTCCGTCCGGAAGATCATTTCAGTTTTATCACCTTCAGCAACAAAGTGGCAGAGTGGAAGAGCTCTCTCCTGCCAGCCACGGAGGAGAACGTGGCCAGTGCTGCTGCATTTGTGCAGACTCTGTCTGCCAGGGGAGGTACACCTGCTGGGATGCACAAATATGCCCCCAATATAATGAATTGATTAGAAAACAATTGGGTTTATTAGTTATGAGGTGCCCCCGAGATACCCTCAGTGCTTACAAAGCAAGTCAGGCAGCTTTTAATACTTCATACCATATTCATAATCATATGAATGACGAGTGGCACAGAAAGGCTGGGAGTAGATGGACTGGTGGCTTTATTATTATTATTATTTATATATGTATGTATAAAGAAGTGGTTACATCACATCTATGAACCATGCAAGCCATAAAGTTTTGTTTCAAATTTTTATCACAGAGATAACTGGAATATTCCCTGATGGCGCCTTTTTTTTTTTCTCCAAAGAAATGGCAATTCACTCAACATTTGTCAGCAATTTACTGATTTTTTCTGATATCAAGGGTTCCCTTGTTAAAAAAAAAAAAGAAAAAAAAGAAAAACAGAACCACATCCAAAGTTACACTCTCTTGTAAGCCACACCACAGAAATAAAACAGGCATGTGGCATTTCAGTTGGTGCATCAGTTCATGTTCTTGGTGCTCAGTGTCAAACACATCTCTAGGGCTGTGTCTCCCTTCACTGTTATGCTGTTACCACTAACAGAGGGTTTTTTCTCCCAACATTAACACAGACAAATCCATCAGTGCCCAGCTCCTTTCTCTGACTTCTCAAATATGACAGGGCAACTTTTCTTAAATGCAGGTTGACAGATGATAATGTGTTTCTTTAAGCACTTTTTAATGGCTCTAGACATGTTTGTATTTCCCATGATATATGCGTGGAAAACACTCCCCAAAGAGTACCCTGGAATTGCCATTGCAAGATAATGCTGGTCATGGGTTCAATCCCCTGTATGGGCCATTGACTTTAAGAGTTGGACTCTATGATCCTTGTGGGTCCCTTACAGCTCAGAATAGTCTGTGATTCTGTGATTCTGCTTGAGCCCAGTGGGCTAAATCCCTAAATCCTTGTCCCTCAGAGGGATTGCTTCCTGCAGCAAACTTTCCCCGCTCTGCAGATGGAGCGCAGCAGCCCCTGCTGAGGGTTATCCCGTGCGGTGAGCGCTGCCCGCCCTGTCCCCGCAGGCACAGACATCAGAGGGGCCCTGCTCAGGGCCGTGAGGGCGCTGGACACAGCCCAGAGCCTCCCCGAGCGCAGCGTGTCCATGGTGATCCTGCTGACAGACGGCCAGCCCACCTCTGGTGAGTAGACATTGCCCTCCGGCCTCTCCCCCCGGGATTTTGTTCCCTTTTACACTTGGATTCCAGATGCTGATGGACTTAACCTGTTTCAGAAGAACTTGGGAATACGCAGCTGAAGGTCTGGAGAGGGGGACAATGAGAGGGCTCATCTAGGGCTTGGGGTGGTCCCATGGTGTAAAGGAGAGCACTCTGGACTCCGAATCCCAAGGACCTGAGTTCGAGTCTCAGTGGGACCGTCCCCTGGCAGTTCAATCCCTCCCTGCCATCCCATCCCATCAGATCTGGGATGCTCAGCAGGGTCAGCCCGGTCAGTACCGCGGGCTGGGACAGTCCCGAGGACTTCCCTGTCACTGTCCAAGCTCGCTCGGCCGTGGCAGATGGACCTCAGGACTGAAAGGGTGGGGCCAGTTATGGGCACGCTGAGGCTCACCTGAACCATCCACTGCGCAGGCTGGAAGGGCACACGCACGAACTCTGGCCATACATGCACACATCCAGGGCTGTGAGCAGTGATGGCAGAGCTTCCCTGCCCCTGACTGCATGTCCTTTATCTGGGAATTGTTTTGCTAAATATCACTGGCTTCCCAGTTTATAAACTCAGGGCGTTGTTGCAGTTACTCCAGCGCAGCTGAAATATGAAAGTAAAATACCTAGAGACAAAACATGGACATTTTGCATATACTATGTACAGTCTCATTTGAGACGTACTAGTTTATTGTTTCTTCACTCTCCTTGCTCCAAACTTGAGATGTTTTCAAGGTGTTTTGTATTCTTTTCCATGTCTTAACTAGTGATCATCTGTGGCTGCACAGACCTGAGGGTTGAGTTAGAAATACTGGGTGAAATGAGCGATAACTCCCCATGCATTGGCACAAACATCCCGTTCTGCATGAGGGTTTGTCTAAGTTTTGTGTGGCACCAGCATCTCTCCAAGACTAGCTGTATCAACCCTGCTGTAAGCCCCCTAATAAGATCAGTCTGCCTTTTGGATCCTGTGAGCTGTTCTGCTCTGGGGTTGGTTTATTTGTTTGGGTTTCTAAATAAAATCCAGCTCACAGTGCTGCCTACTCAGCACAGCCACAGTGAGTCTCCAGCACTCCTGAGTGCCTTGTACATCCAGCAGCTGGTCAGAAATCAGGCCAGGCTGCAGTGCCAGGGGTTGCTGCATCCACTGCCTTCCTCAGCAGAGCAGCTCAGAGGGCAAAATCTGAGCTGCTCCCATGATATTGCCACAGACAGTGACAGCTCCTGCCTGGAAAAGCTGGTGGAGAAGCTCCCCATACATGGCCAGCAGCAGCATTTCAGACAGGGGAAGATGGTGGTGTGCAAACCTTTTCCCCCCTGTCAGCAGAGGGGCTGGGAGAGCAGCAGGGCTGAGCTTACAGGCACTTTGTTGGAATTCCACCACTAACCAATCCTTCTCTGAACTGACACACAGAATTTGTATGGGGGCTACTTGTCTTCCTAATGCTTGAAGTGTATCCACCTCTCACACTGGTAACTTACAGTGTGTTTCCCTTCTGTCCTAAAATCCTCCTCTGGCCCCCATAATCTTGTAAATCACTTTGCACTTAGCCACAACATTAGTGGAAGTTAATAAACATTAAGGGGAAGAATCACATGCTGGCACTCCATATGCAGAGTGATGCTTTCATCTATTCTATGATCCTCTGATCTCCATTTAACAGCATTCTGTCCCATATCTTTTTAATATTTTATTCTGAATTACTTTTAAAAACTTCAGGCAGAATTTTCCATTAAACCTGCTGCTGACTTTTGGTACTTGAAAAAGCCCAAACCAACAATGATGTGGGGTTTTTTCGATTATAGGTGAGACAAACGTGGAAGTGATTCAAGACAACATTCAGAAAGCCATCAATGGGAAATATGCTCTTTTCTGCCTTGGCTTTGGGTTTGATGTCAGTTATAAATTCCTGGAGAAAATGGCCCTGAGCAATGGGGGAATAGCACGTCGTATTTATGAAAAGGCTGATGCAGCCCTGCAGCTCCAGGTCAGGAGTAAGGAATATGCCAGAAAACCATCTATCAGCTACAGCTTATGTCTAGTACAAGCAGCAAAATCCCAGATTTCCTGAAATGAAATGTTGGGTTTAACTTTCCCTGTTAATTGTGGGGAGGGAGGAAGGCTGCTTTGGGGTGTCTGAGGGTTTGTACAGGACTCAGAGTAGAAGTTCCCCTCAGATCAGCTGCAGACAGACCAGGAAAACTCCCAAGTTTCTGTACTTCTGCAAAAAGATCAGTTGTCCAGGGGAAGTGATGGTGGAAGAACTGTTCTTGAGTTTGATTTCTAATCATTTGAAGTGCCACCCCTGGGGGCTGATTGTCATGGTTTCCCTAAAAATCAGTGTGTAGTTTGAGGCACCTACAGGCAAACTGTGCAATTCCACCACCCTGGGCCTTCCCTGTCCATCTGGAGAGGGGTTATAACTTCTGGGACATCCTCTTTTCTTTTGGGAAGCCAATTCTACCCATTTTGGATGGGTGTGCAGAGACTGGATTTGCTTAATGCCAGCCCCAGCCCAGAAAGATAAAAGATTAATCATGTCAAGTTTTAAAAATTAGGTGTGGAAAGGGGATAAAATAAAACACCTGACTGGGATGGGATGATGGTAATGGCAACACTGCCTGGATACTTGAATTTCCATGGGAAATAGAGTTTCTATGGCATGGCCAGCCTGGCTGGAGAAAGTGTACTGGACTTTGGGAAGAAACATTTTTTTTTGTTAAGTTTGCAGTAGTCTTGCGCTACTGAAGAAAAAGCCTTTTAAGGGGCTTTTAGACATTCAGCATATTGCTTTGCATTATTTCCCAGTCATTTGTGTGTGTTCTCTCTCTCTGCCTCTCTTTAGGGTTTCTATCAAGAGGTGGCTACGCCAATACTGATGAAAATTGAAATGCAGTATCCAGAAAATGCCATTGAGGGATTAACCAAGAACAATTTCACGCTGCTTTTTGAAGGATCTGAAATTGTAGTGTCTGGAAAAATTAGCAATGACCTGGATCTTTTACCAGTAGAAATTAAAGCTCAGTCAGTAAGTGTTTAATTTACTAATTGTGAAAAATACTTCTCCCTTCTGTCTTTTTGGGCACAACACGAGACTCCCAGCAGTGTTTTGTGTGCAGTTCATGTTCTCTGTCTGGGCACTCAGAAGTTTTCCCCATTTTAGGCATCATGTGACAATTCAAATTCCCTCCTGAATGTGCTACAAAAGAAAAACTTGAAGAATATCCAGAAATAAGCAAATGGCAATTTTAACCCTTCCAAATCCATAATATTTTGGCCTTTCAAGCATTTTTAGCTGTGTATGGTTACAGTGGAGTAGGAAATCTCAATTATTCCTCTCAAAAATGTTGAAAAAGAGCAATTTCATTACCTCCTTTTATCAACATTGTTTGAAGTCCAGAAATATATATCCAAAATACCTGTTTCTTTGGTAGTTTGGACTTGGATTTTTCAATGGGAAAGGAAAAAATGAAGGACAAAAAGGGCACTTTGGTACTGAAAGCCTTTCTTTTCAGTCCAGTAATGTGACTGTAAGTGAAGTGTGGAACTGTTCTTTTGATGGTCAGTTTTCTCCCACCTCAGCACACCAGTGACCTGACTCTTAAAGAAGCAGCAAATGTCAAAGAGAAGGAGCAAGTGTTCCAAGATAAGAAATACATCTTTGGCAATTTCATAGAGAGGCTGTGGGCTTACCTGACCATCCAACAGCTTCTGGAAAAAGCGTAAGCAGTTTTCATGTTTCTTATAACAAATTGCTAATTTGTACAACATAAATCCCTTGTTCCCAAGGCACATGGTCAGAAAACACAAAGAAACAGAAATATTTCTCAAAATAGTATCAAAAACACGGGATACTGGGAGAATAGTGCATTACTGTGTGATGAACATGGGGTGCCTTTCAGTTTGTGACAGCTCTGTACCACTGAGTGTGTGTATATGTACACACATATGAAAACATAATGTACAATATTCTTCATGCCATGACTATGAAATGGATTTTAATTGTATGGATTGTGTTGAGCTGTTGTTACACATCTAGAAATGTTGCCTGCAGATAAAGACATGGCAATAGCTAGTGAAAAAAGCAATATGTATGTCCATAAGGTATTTCACAGACCATATATCTCTTATTTTTGTGTATCTGAATGACACATGGGGTCCAGAGTTGCCAGGAATTAAGCACCTCCATAATTTCAAGCATATCAACAGCTGAGTTATCCCGATAAAACTCCTGACCCTTCAATAATAACAAGATACAGCTAATGTGTAAAGGAACCTGAAGACAACTTGTTCATAGTCCCTACATGTTATTTCTTCATCATTAACACAGACTTTAGTATTTCAGCCCCAGAAGAGGACCAGAAGGCCCTGGAGGCTCAAGCCTTGGAGCTGTCTCTGCAGTACAGCTTCGTTACACCCCTCACTTCCATGGTGGTCACGAAACCCTCTGACCAGCAGCAGGGAGAGCTGGCAAACAAACCCACTGAAGCTGGTAAGGGGGGCACTGAACAGCCCCCTGGAAGGGGCTGCTGTGCTTCATTTGTTGCTGCCCTCCACTTGGATTCACCTGACAGGGATGTGATGTGGTAACGAAGCACATCCGAGGCAGGAGTTCAGGGATTGGCTTCCCTTCAGAATAAAACAAACAGGGCTTTTTGGAAGGGTAAAGTGAAACAGGCACTATTGTTGAAATGGAAAATGATTTGCTCAAGTATTAACCAAAGATAATTTAGTAGTGGATATTATTACATTCCTGCCAATGCAAAGGGTTCCACACTTCTCTCTGTAGTAGAAAAATCAGTGTGTGGGGAAAGCATGGCCTTGCAGGTGTTCCTCTCCCCATCCTTTAACACAAAAAAGCTCATCATCTGAAGCCAAACACCTTCTTGTC
The DNA here is from genome assembly GCA_013396695.1 of Sakesphorus luctuosus. Lineage (NCBI taxonomy): Eukaryota > Metazoa > Chordata > Aves > Passeriformes > Thamnophilidae > Sakesphorus > Sakesphorus luctuosus. The sequence goes on along the minus strand of VWZD01004066.1, from coordinate 193,515 downwards.
CCAGTTTGCTGTTTGGCACCTGGGTGAAGTCATTTAGTGTTGACTGTATGACACTAATCTGTCCTTCTTCCTTGTGTTAGATAATGAGAAGCCCAGCAGCCTTCCAGGAGGAGGTAAGTGTTTCCTTCTTTTCCTGTAGCATATTTCCATAATAGTCTCCAATGAAAAAAATAAACAAGTATTTGTTCTATAGAGGGAAGTATCAGATCTGAAAAAAGGGAGAAGCCCAATATAAGCAATGCCTGCCACAGTCTCTGGCGGGGTTTGGGTGAATGACATGGTCACAGGGAGCAAATATTCCAGTCAGAAAGTCTCAAAGGTCAAAATTTTCTTTGCTCTTGAGGAAAAGTAGCTCTTCAAGTGCATGGGGTTGATGATGCTTTCTGCTTCTTCCTACCATGTGTGAAGCATCTCGCGGAAAATCCACCTCAAGAGGTTTTGGAATGCCTCCTAAGGATGATTTAGGTATTCCTTTTCCTTGCTTTCAGGCAATAGTATTTATTTGAATATTAATTGTATAGGTGAAGAGCCTTGGTTCCTTCACAGAAAGGCACTGAGGGAATAAGTTCTGGAGGTTGCCTCTTTCAAAGTGGTACTGGGGAGTTCAGTGGCAGAACATTCCCTGCCCAGTGACTGTCCTGCTCCACTCAGGGGGCACTCAGGGCTTGGGGCTGCCCTTCCCTCTGAGCTCCCTCTGGCTGCAGGAGGAGCAGAGTTTGGGGCAGCTCTTCAGCACAACCTGTTGCTGTAGCTGTTGGTGTGATGGTTGGGCAGGCACAGCTGCTCCAAGGCACTGCGGGAAAGGAAGGCAGAGTTACAGATGTGATGTTGGAAACACTCCCATGGAGTGTGTGAGACAATCATGAATAAACCACTGATACTCTTTTTTCTTTCTCCAGATGATTCAAGGATAGTTGGGGGAACTCCTTGTAAGTGCTCCTCCTCTGTTTTTATCCAGAATCATTCTATAAAGTTCATTTCATATGTAGGGTCGTAGCTGTTGGTTGGGAATGCCCATTTGACATACCACTTAGTTTTTACTAGATGTATATCAGTCCACAGGTATTTTATAACAAACTATAAATTTCTGAAAACAATCTTGGTCCCTTTTCAGAAACAAAAAGAATTACTGTACCTCCTGAAAATAAACATGAATGATCTGGGAAAGTATATATTAGTAAGCTGAAGGAAACAGGTGTGATTTACCAGTCCTGGGGTATCCAAAAATGCCAGTGGGCAACAAGCGGGAGGGATTCCCTGTTTCCCGGGATGAGGAGGGAGGTGCAGGGCATGACCCCAAACCAAGGAAACATCGGAAACCCCTTTTGTTTCAGTTCGACGGACTAAATTCCACGCTGGCAGCAAGCTCAGGCTCTTCCCAGCAGGTCACAGTGGTGAGTGGGAGGAGCTGCGGTGGGTGCGTGGGTTCAACAACACCGAGAGCGCAGCCCCGACCCTCTCCCGCAGCCCCGATCCCTCCCGCAGCCCCGAACCTCTCCCGCAGCTCTGAACCCTCCCACACCTCCAATCCCTTCCGCAGCCCCGAACCTCTCCCGCAGCCCCGAACCTCTCCCGCAGGCCCGGCCCCGATTCCTCCCGCAGCTCCGGTCCCTCCCGCGGCCCCGATCCCTCCCGCAGCTCCAGCTGAGCTGTCCCCATCCTTAGAGAAACAGGCACTGGACATTGTGCCTTTTTCCCCATTGCAACATCTTGTTTTAAGCAAAGTTCTCTGTAGAAATGAGTGCAGAGCTCTGCTAAAAAGGCTTCTGTCACAGCATTCTTCCCACTTAATTAGCTGACTTAGGGAGAATTTCATTGAACTCTTCTTACTAATTTTAAGTGTTTCAGTTGTCAGGCCACAAGAGAGAATGAGAGCAGAACCTGTTGGTAAGTGATACATACCCTAGTCCCATTTCAATTATTAGTACAACTGTAACATACACCTTTTCATACAGTAATGTTTTTCTGACTGCATCAACTCCATAAAAACCTTTTTCCTCTTCTTGCAAACCTTGGCTGTTTCTTTCCACTTAAGTAAATATCCCCATAACCCACACAAAAGCCTCTCTTGCTTGAGGATATAACCACCAAAAAAAATGCAGTACAACAGATCTTCAGCCTCAGCTTTTTCAAGGGCTCATTGTCCATAGTAAAATCTAAGGTTATAAATTTGTTGGTTTCATTTGTATCAAGGTGTTGTGTCTGGGTGTGCTTCTCAATAATTATTACTGTGGTTTTAATCATTCCATTCTATAAAATCTATGACTGATATTTTAGGTACAAATTTTTAAAGTATTTTTGCTGTGCCCATCCAAAGGGCATAGGCTGGAATTTTTGTTTGCTGCTAATACTGTTCTTCTGTCTTTTTAGCCAATGTAAATACACAATTTCTTTTGCAATTACCCAGACAAAGTGAAACAATCTGTTTAAATATTGATGAAAAAACACAACTTCCTGTCCACCTTCTGTCAGATCCAGAGCAAGGTGAGTGAGCCAGGTTATCCCCAACACCGAGGACAAGGAGAGTCACTGGGTCTGTGAGAGCAGCCTTGGGACTAATCCCCTCTTATGAAGGGCCATGTCATACCTGCTGCCCTGCACTGACCAGGGATGCTGTGGTCAATTCTGCCTCTCTCTTGGGCAATATTAATGGTGCAACAGCTAAGGAAACTTCTCATAGGTCTGGTTACTGGTCACCTCCTCCTCCTGCTGTCACATCCCTGGTCTTTAGTGATTTCCACTGCCCAGCCCTTGGGGGTTCTGGAGGATACAGTGACCTTAAACCCCATGGTCCCTGTGTGTGGATGCAGAGCAATTTTCCTGTGGTCTGTGCTCGGAGGAGCTGTGGCCACAGGCACCAGTTACCTGCTCTGATCATGAAGCAGGGACACCTCTCTTCAGGAGGTGGCAACACAGGGTTAAACAGGCCCTGGTGACCCCACAACAGAGAGCCTTGGGGCGTGAAATCCGTGGGTACTGTGCCTCACAAAACTAGATTTGAGACCCTGAAGTAACTTCAGCAACAAAACCAAAGCAATTTTATTAAAATCACTTGTACCTTAAAAGCACAGTCATCTGAAAAAATCTGTGTCAATGGTATTAAAGGACTCACTGTGACTGGGAAACTTGGAGATGGAACCGATCGGTTTGTGCAGTTTGGGATTAACTATGAGAACCCTCCTGTGCAAATCCACGTCGCCACTGATGGGATCGTCCTGAGCCACAACAACAAGAGCACTCGGCTGCCATGGACACAGTCAGCCACCTCCACCATCCAGGGGTAAGAAACAGCACCCTGTCCTTTCCTAAACTTGATCATGTGCCAGGTCTTTGTTCATCCAGGCCTCCACTTTGCCATTCCCTGAAGTAAGTGCTCCCAAATGTCCTCACCCAGTGAGTATCTGGGTGTGAGCGGCAGCAGGGTGCACTCACAATCCCCAATTCAATTATGGGGAACAAAGTAAGTTTGATTTTAATTCTCCATGCCTGTGTGAAGAGAATCAAAACAACTGCACCACCAGCCTGCTTTGCTGCTGTGATACCAGAGGCAGCACATGCATTTATCTTCCAAAGGGAAGGACCCTCAGCAATGAGTGGCCACCCTGGTGCCACCACCAGGCACTTTGTGTTCCTCCAGCAGCAGAGCCAGTGCTGTGAAGTGATGGCTCTGACATTTACTGTCCCTTTTATACAGCAGTTGGCTCCACACAGGCTGGAGTTTTCCTTCTCCTCAGTTTTAGCAATAACTCCCATCTGGGCAGCTGACATTTTTTATGGGAAGGCATAAAGGCTTGGAATAGCTGTGTGTACCTAAATGTTGGAGAAGGGGCACTTTAAAGGAGGCTTTATTTGTCAGACTAATTAGAGCAGGATCCTTCCCCAGCACAAGGAAGAGCTGGGAGTAGCTGATTCCACCAGGTTTTTTATATTGCTGGAATAAACCTCCGCTGCAGGCCTGGGGCAGGCAGGACACACATTGTTCCCTCCCCCACTACAGCCAGTGCCAGACAATAACTAGTCTCACTACAACTGCTTTCAATTATTTTTGTAGTGCAAACAGAGCCAAGAACACGCTGGATTTATGCCCCTGTATAATCTGTCTGCTAAGCACAATGATCCTCCTGCTTCAAACCAGCACCCCAGCCCTTGCACCCCCGGGGGGGCCTAAATGACAGTGACATTTGTGTCCTGCAAGCCCACCTGAGGCCACAGTAGCATTAATGGGTCAGAGGAAAGGCAGGGGCTAAAAGACTTGTGAAATATCCAAGAAAAAAGTTATTTGATTTGTTCATTAATTACACTGAATTATTTTACCTAGTCTACCTTTTGCTTGTTAAAATAGCAAATATTCCTTTTTTTCCTGGTCAAACCTTTTTTTGTCATTATGGATAATAAGGTGTATTCATCAGCAAAAAGTTCTTCTCTGTTGGTGTATTTACAAGAACTGTTGTGCAGCACACAGAGAAATATTTTCTATCTTAAAATGAACCACCAACAGATCATGAAAAAAATTGCAAAGAGACAAAAGGCAAAAATTTAATTATTTTGATTAATTAACGTCAGCTAGTTAAATACATATTCTTTCTTCATATTCTTCTTGTAAATAATGTCACAATTTACTTCCCAGGCTTAGAGTCTCGGTTGAAAAGGAAAGAGTGTTTACAGCATCACTGCCTGATACAGTCACAGTGAAAATTTCCCTTGCCAAGTTTCCAGAGGAATTCCTTGGGCTGTATTTCACAGACACCAACCATTTTTCTGACAAAGTCAGTGGAGTTCTGGGTATGTGTCATTACAGGTGTAAGTGGCAAAGAAGGATGGTCTTGTAACTAAGAAATGAGAATATAGTGGGGGGGTTGTTCCAGGGAGTTCTAGAAAAACTTTGCAACTAATTTCTTTTTCTCACACATCTTTTGCTGCCCATCAGTCCTGACCCTGCTCTGCAAAGAGGGGAGGTCTCACCCTGGAAACACAACACAATGTTTTTCCACTCACCAGTGGCACAACCCTAAATAGCCCATTGTGGATTTAGGAATGGTTAAAATAAGACTAAAATCATAGTTGGGCTTAACCTCAACGGTGCCGTGGAATGACATGATTTATGCAGCAAATTCATTTGATGTCAAATAATGGACTACAAATAACAGACATCAAATTGTAAACAATCATGGGTAGAAAATGAAAGCCAGCTGGTCCTGAACGCCTCGGCTCCAGAAATCCTGATGGGACTAAAGCTGAAGTTGTTTCAGGAACTTTGCAAATGGAGAGGCTGCATATTCCAAAACCACAAAAAAATAAATTAAAAAAAATAGTGCAAACCCATCTGAAGCTCCCTGTGGAGAGTGTTGGGGATAACAAGAGATCACAGCTGAAACACAGGAATTTTCTTAGCTTACTAAGGGATCTTGATTTGCTCGTTTTCTGAGATGAAGAGCTGCTTTCCTGCTGTTGGAGCTGCCATCTGGTTAAATGACCAGCAATTTTGGATTTTTAAATAATTTGTGTGTCTGTTGCTTAGGTCAATTTTATTCAAAAGCACAATTTGAGGATAACTCCAACACCAACCTGAGAGCTGACCAAAGACTCCTGAGGGTGGCTGGATCTGGGCACGTGGTTTCCAGGTAACAGATAGGGGGGGATGTGTGTGCTTTGAGGTGTATTTTACCAGCAAATACAGGAGATCAAAAGAAATGAAGCTGAGGGAGTGTTTGTAAGAACACACCTCTTTGGTGCAAATAACTTGCACTTGAAGTTTTCCTCAACAGCCTGAATTTGTTGCTTGTTAAGTGATGCTACACGGCTCAAGGTTCCTATTTCTTGGGGGAAATAATCATATCCTGGGAGTGCTGGGGTGCAGCTCTGACTCCTGGTGCCATGTGCAAACATCAGGGCAATTCTGGGTCTGCTCTTTGAGTGGGTTATCACCATTTTTCTTGTTTTGATTTTGTTTCAGGATGTACAAGAAAGATTATAGGCTTGAGTCAGCCCGTGATCCTGTTCCCTGCTGGTCAATAGAACTACCTGTCTAGAAAAAAAAATTTCTGGGAGAGAAAACTATGCAAATGAAGTTCCTCCAAGTACTTTTGATACTTTCATCAAGAAACCCACACAGTTCAAACCTTATTGTTACTATAAATATAAATGTCACAAATATTTTACCTTGAAGTAATTCTGCTTTTCAGAGGAGCCTGTGCTTGCTTGTTTGCTATTTGAAAATGGTTTCTAATCCATTGTTATTGAAGAGTTAGGTGAATGAATAAAATAAAATCAATATTATCAGCTCACAGTCTGATATGGACACATAGGCTTAGATTTCCAAATAAAAATCAGTAGTGGCATCATCCAAGCCAACAAATGTGTCATATAAATGTGTCATACATTCCTAAACTGTACACCCTCTATCCAGCTACAAACAGTGTTCTTGAATCACATGTTTTGGGAAAAGAGGATGAAGTTTAAGGCAGTATTAGTTTATCATGTCTCTCATTTTTTACTTTATTGCTGTGTTAAGGTTCTCTTGGAGGTCATTCTGTAAGGCAGTTCAAAGCTGATGAAATCAGCAACGAGTAGGACTGTGCCTGGGGACCACAAACCAGCACTGGCTGTGCTTCCATTAATTGCTGCAAAGTCTCTGGGCCTCTCTTTTGAAAACATCTGCAAAACAGCCATTCACTGGTGGCAAAGGAAACCTCTGGCTGGTTGCAAAAGACAGCATTTCAACCCCAAAACTTAGTAAACTTTGGCACCATTTCATGCACCATTTTGCAAACACTGGAAGATGTTTTACAAATAATGAGAAACTCAACCCCAATTTGGCCTCCACAGAAGTAACATTGCAGAGTCAACACTCACACAGAGGCCTCTGCCCATGGATTTCAGGTTGTAGTTTCAGTTTTCAGCTTGTTCATTATTTTTAATTCCAAAGTTATTTTGTGTTTTAAAATTTCAGCTTTTATGTATCTTTGAACCCATAAATACTCCAGCATTGCAGACAGTTTAACTGAAGTTGCTTTCTCTCCTGCCACTAATATATAACTAGAAAAACCTTTTTATTTTAGAGCAATGTACTAAAAGAGAATGCATTTCTTGCCAAAGTCAATAAGCTAAAACAAACTCTGTAATTCCAAGCCTGGTTTTGTACAAGAGTTGTGCAGACACGATGCCAAGCCCTGTTCATGCGAATAGCTTGGACTTCCAAAATGTAGATTTGCAGGTGCTGATTTTGCTGGACAAATCACATGACAAACAACGTGGAATTTGGAAGCTGGAAACACCAGATTGCACCAAAAAACAGGATTACCAGCCTGAAAGGCAGAAGCAGCCCATCCTGCTAACCTGGGCAGATGGGAAGAACAGCAGCTGCCAAGCAACTTTCTGCTCTGGGGCCCATAAGTATGTGCCATTCCACTCTTCATCACTTCAGTTGTGTCTTGATTTGTTGTTTTGGTCACTCTCCTCCTGTCCTTTCCAAGCCCCAAAGCCAGTTCTGATGTGTAACGGGAGATGGGTTTAGACCTGCCGCAGACGATTCCACAAGAATGAGCAGCAACAGACACTTTATTAGTACACTCGCAAACTTATACACACTTTTGGAACTGTAACCTTCCACAAGTGTTGCCACTCTGACACTGATTATTGGCTAATGTTGTTGTTTACATTACAATGTCCTTCTGTAATTGGTTAATTATACTCATCTGCTGAGAAGGTCGGCAGCAGCCCTTTCTGATCTCAGTGGTTAGATCCTTAAAGCTACATCACACTAATTACAGAGGCACCTTCAATCTTATAACCACACAGCTTTGCCCTTAGGTCAAACATCACATGAAATCCCAACACTGATGGGCTTCTGTTTTTCTCCCCTCCCCTCCTTGCTTGAAAGCTGAAGGCAGACACAGTAATGAATATTTTGCACTCTGTAATTTCTAATTAGGATGCAAAACAGTCTATACCAGTATATATACAACAGACACATACATATCTCACAGTAAAGCTCTCTCACACTTCTCTTTCAACCAGCATTGTACTCACTGGCAGTAGGATTAACTCAGATGGTTAAAACTTGGTTGTAATAACCCCAAGGTCATGGGTTCAATCCCCTGTGTGGGCCATTGACTTAAGGGTTGGGCTCGATGATCCTTGTGGGTCCCTCACAGCTCAGAATAGTCTGTGATTAAGTGTTTTATTTAACTGAAAGCATCTCTGCTGTTTCTCTCTGCCATTTCTCTCTGCCCTCCTTGTGACCTTCATCTCTCACCTTGCAGGAACCTTGGAGTGCATCTGGAACCGGAGCCCTGCAAAAGCAGACCATGGCCCCTGAGGTCAGCTCTGCCTCACAGTTCAGTCCCAGCTGATGAGGCTTCTGCTGCCTCTGGAGATTTGCCTCACCCCTGTAAATCCCACAGGGAAGCTGTGGCCGTGTCCAGCACTGCCTTGTGCCCAAGCTGTGCCAGCCAGGCGGCCAAGGGCTGCTGCCCACTGCTCTGGATTTGTTTGTTAATGGAGTGAGTACAGAGCCTGCCCTCACTGCATCTAATTAATGATCTTAGAATAAAAATCTTTGAATAAAATCTTAGAATAAAAGTTTAGAACCATGTGAATTTAATATTACTAGTTCCAATGTTCTGGTCTTCCCTCACTCCTTTCTGTTCTTCTCCCTGCCTTCCCCATTTTTCAGTAATTTAAAACCTTCTGTAGAAACCATTGCTTTCTTTCATCACTTTTGTCTGATTTTAGCAGGCAGAGATACGGGGGCACTGTGACACCCTCTCCTCCATTTTTGTTTCATGTACAAAACTTCAGCTTTCAGTAAATATTTTGCTCCTGGAAAAGACCTGTATCTCCCATAAATTTAACAGCAAGTAAGTTTTTCCTTTATTTTTTTTTCCTCTTTGATTCTTCTGTTTCCTTTGTTTCAGCTCTACTTTTGTACTTTCAATTTAACCCATCACATCTTACGTCATCTCTGTTTTTCCACTACACTCCTCTTTACTTGTGTTTCTGCATTCTGGTTTTCCATACAATGACTTTCTCTCATTGTCATAAAGGAGGGGGGGAATTTTCTGCTTTGCCATGAGAGACCACAATTACCTTGGTGAGGCTGATTTGATTAAAAGAAATATTGAAGTAAATAAGATTTTTCTCTTCTCTAGAAGTAATAGCTTACAATTTCTTGCAGTACAAAATGAATATATAAATCAGTTGGACAATTCTTGCCCTAAATACATTTGTAAATTCTGTTATGGGACCAGAGGGAGGGGTTTTACACAAAAAAAGTCAGTCCCAAAGAGCTATTATTACTTAAATGTGAATGCTGCTTGGAACTGTGGTATTTCATTAATTTATAAAGATTTGGGCATTCAAAAGTTAGGTTCAGATTAAAATACTAAAATACAGCCGTCCTGGATGCCAGCAGTCATCTCGTGTGCCGGCACCAGCCCTCACACTGCAGTCAGGTGGTTCCAAATTCCGTGGAATTATCCCAAAATCCGGGCTGGGCTCTCAGCTGCCCCCTTGTGCTCAACTGCAAAACGTGCCCTGGGTTTTGTGGAACCGGAACGAGAACATCGATGCTGCTGGAATAACAGAACCAGGCACTGAGTACTGATGCTTTTATTTAAATCACTCTCGACACTGTTATTGATTTATTATTGGATAGGAGGTTTCTGTTGTGTTTTACAGTAACGTTTTAAGGCAGATTTTTGAGCCTAAAAAAAAGGACATTTCAGAGGATGAGGGATATTTGTGCACACGAGCAAAGCAGCTGCCTTGCACTTCAGATTTGATCAAATACACAGTGAAACTACAAGAGAATCCATCACACCCTGTCCTTACCAAACATGGTATGCTCACATATTTTTAATAGTTCTTAAACACTGAAAAATACTCTTCTTTCAGACAAATATTCTGTCTACTCATGAATACAGAGGAAGTTGTAGTCGCTCAAAAGAGACTGGAAACAATATAGTCTGTGTGAACCCCATCTATGAGCCCAGCTCCATTGTCATGGACAAACCAGCAAGGAATATCAATGCCATGCTTAGGATCTCTTCTGTAATCCTTCTGCCAGCCCCTGAAAGGGAAAACACAGCCACAGGAATACTGAGGTAGGAACTGCACTTAGACAAGGCAACCTTGCCTGTCTTTGCTAAGGAATTCATTATTTTGTACCTTGTTACTATCAGTTCATTGTTTTTAACAATCATTGTGGCATCTGGTTTCTTGGGATCAGACCCAGGATGAATTTCAAGTATGGTGAAGTCAATGGGGTGGAAGAACTGCCCTAAAAATAGAAGCCAAAATTAACATTTCAGGCATGTTGCACACATTAAAACAGAAACCAAACAGAAGCCCCAGAATTTCTACATCCCCACGCTGGTTTCCATGTCCCTTCAGGATAAGGGACAAGCAAACACCGTGTTTCAGGTAAGGTTGAACATGTGCCTGTGGTATTATTTTGTTTCTATAACCCAGAGTTGTATCCATATCATCTGGATGTCAGTTCCAACTTCTGAGTGCACAGTGCAATTGGCCTTTTCTACATATCCTTCCAGATATCCTCACTTTGTGTCTTGTCTATTCAGTTGTATTTATTCTACTCCCCAAGCTGTTAGCCTTTTTTGAATCAAATAAGGTGTGTGTTGATCTCTGAAGTCCCTGTGTGTGATGATGCTCAGCACAAGGCTGAAAGCTGAGGAATCCTTGCACAGGATTAGCTCTCACACACCTTTGCCCTGCCTGGGCTGTGCAGGATGCTTCTGGTGCTGGGGGTGCTACAGGGAGCACAGATCTCAGATTGCCCAGTGAAGTTCAGAGCAAGAGACAGAGCTCCAGCAAAGACAGAGCTGCTCAGAGTGTGATGGGGTGTGGGAGGCAGTGACCCAGGACATGGCCTTGTGCACTTTTATTGCTGCTTGCACTTCACACCAGAGCAGAGTAACTTCTGTGTGGAGAAGTCCTTTAGCCTGAGGAGACTGGAGCAGGAAAGTATAAGTAACTTTTCATCCTTACTCTGCTCTTTTTCTGATTTGTTACAGCCTTTCCCTCAGTATGTGGATCCAACATGTCCCTGCCACACACCCTGGTTCATCCTCAGGTCCCAAAGTGCACACCAGGGCTGAGAAGAGCAGTTCACAGCAGCTCAGTATTTTCCACGGTGAGTAAACTTATTGATCCAAGAGGAATGTGTGCTGCACTTACCAGATTTTGTAAGTGAAAATTGTCTGTTTTCTGTGTTTCTTGCAGCCGAGAATGCCCACCACCAAACCCACTGCACTGGCAGAAAACAGGGGCAGAGTTTTGATCCCTGAATTACCAACTTCACTTTCTACTAGAACAAAGAATTTTGGCTAACATGAAGAAAATCTTGGATGACACAAGGCATTCTGTGGGTTTAATATATGCTAATAAATCAAGATATACCTTAACAACTTTGTTTCTTAGGAGGATGCACTGAGGTTTGGCAAGTTCTTATTGAGCAAACACATGCATTTTTTCAGAGTGCCTATGCTTAGGCAAAAGGTGGTAAGAAGAAAGGAGAGATGAAACCATCCAAGAGACTGGAAGAAGAGAGTAGTAATAAAAAAAGTCTGTAGGTGAGATTTAGCAAGATAAAGAGGTTTAAAGATGTCAGTGAGGACAACGAGTTCCAATGATTTCAGCAGCAGCAGCAGCAGAGGAATTTGTGAAAAGATAATTCACAGAATATTTTGTCACAAATCTTAATGCTGCCAATCAATGTCACCTCAGTTTCCTCCATTCTCAGTTCAGAAAGGGTAAGTACAAGCTTGTGTCTACAAATTATGCAGCCTCATGAGGAAAGGCCAGCATGGGAACACTAAATGAAGTCATACCTAATAACCCATGGGTCTGTTCAGACAGTTTATCCTCTTCCAATGTGTACAGGCCTAGGAAATCTTGGTGGAGAGGATGTTTCTTCCATACTTGGTGCAAGACAACAACAAATGAAGCACCACTGCCCATTGAGAGCACCAGATTTTTTTTCCTGTTAATTATTAAAGTTAAACTGAGGGGAAAAAAAAAAGAAAAACATGAGCTATAACATTGTGCTTGAGATAAACATGACTTTATAAACTGCTCAGTGTTTGTCAAAAGAGAGGATTTGCTGCCTTGTTTGGTCCGTGGGAGTCTCTGTATGTGTGTTCTCAGACAGTCACAGAATCATATTAAATGACACTGGAAAAGGCTCCCTGGCCTATAAAATTTCAGTAAGATGTTTCTGTCCTTTAGCAGTGCAATTAATCACAGATAGTTAGTGATATGTAGATACAGCACCTCATGCTCAGTAATACCAATTCTATTGATAAAACCATCACTTCCTTAGCTGGATGCTACATGACAGTTTTTCCTTTTGTTTTTCAGAGCAGTCAGGTCCAGACTGCCAGGTTAGTGCTGGGGTAAAGAGGTTTTGCTTCTGGCTGCACTCATCTCTGATACCTGTTACTGATGCTGTTACTCATCCCACCCGTGTCTATCACGATAAAAAAGCATCCTGTGTGAGTAAGTGTTGCTCTCTCTGCTGCAGTGCCAGGCCTTGAGAAGGCAGGAATTTTATCCTATACAATGACCTGTAAAGCAGGAGGAGGAGGAGGTGATGTTGCCAGTGCATTTGCTAAACTTCCTTTTGCATAGGTATAAATGATTCTGTAACAGAGAGATCCTGTGAAAAATATCAGGGCAAAATGTACCTATTCTGTAACTGCCAGAATTTCCATTTCTTAAAATGGAGATTGTTTATGGCACATTATTATGCCTTTGAAAGATTGTATGTTATGTCTAATGTTAATCTTTAAGGATTTGCAAGACAGTGCTGCATTAAGCACAATACCAAAAGCACCAGGGGATAATTTTCATTTACTTATTCCAAGCAGAGGAATTTGTGAATAATGCAGCAGTTACACAACAAATAGAGAGCAGAATCCAGCAGGGCCTGAATCAATTTCTTTTGTAGATTCAGACAACAAATCTTAGAAGTATATTATTGATTAGTGTCTAAAGAAGTGTAGAAAGTAACTCTGGTGTTCTTTCTTTAAGCCTTACCCTGCTTGTTGCAAGGTGACTGAGTCAAGCCAGGTGAAACCTGTTTTTTCATTGCCATTCTGAACTGTGATCTTCTCAGGAGTTACTGTCAGTTTTAAATCCAGGTGCTTATTTGCAATGCCAAGTTTTCCAAAATATGAGTTTTGGATCTTTGCATCACTATTTGGTCTCTTATCACCAATGAGTTCTCCATTGACTGTGATACCTAACATAGAAAGGAAACAAGTATTGTTTTATAGACAGGACTTACTCACTGATACCAAGGAGTGTCTTAAAAATTAAACCACAACAAAGGAATTAAATATGAGTTGGAAAATGTATCAGAATTACTTGTGCATGGTTGTAGATTAAAGCTCTGGGGGTTGTTCTGTGAATTTCCACAAAGCTAAAAATCATTTTCTTGAGAAAAGTTGAGTATTTCCAGGAGCACAAAGAGTTTGTGATGGGCACAGCCAGCCTGTGTGACATCAGTCTCTCCTTACCAGATATTCCATGAACTGGCAACCTAAGGATTATTTTACTGCTTGTACTACAACTCACTGAGACAAATTACTACTCTCAACCCTCACAGTGGTTTTCAAACAAAGTTTAAAAGTTCATTTTGCTCCAGGAAGTGTAAACAGTCATGGTAATGGTACCCTATCACAGCTACAGGATCTCCTACTAACTTTGCTGGGAAAAAAGCTTATGCATTATAAAGAAACAGACTTTAAACACAGGGCATTTTGTTAGAAGTATCCTGATTTATTGTATTAAAAAAAAAAACCAAACCAAACAACTCACCTGTAACTGGATCATTTATTAAATTTAAAACAGTACCCGGGTTTTCATTGATATTGAAACAAAGGGCATCCTTTTTCTGTGGCACTGATATAATGAAGTGTGGATCCCCATCAACTGCAAAGGCAAATCACTGGTGTTGGTTCAGTCACACACAGGGTCAAAGCTCCACAGGAGCATTTCACACTGTGCCAGTGGAACTGGTCCCTTCCCAGGGTGTATGCCCAGCTCAGTCCAGCCCATCCTCCAGAGGAGTGGTGGCATCCCAAGGAATCTGCCACCATCTCCTTTCCCCTCATCTTTCCCAGGTACAGGACATCCATCCCATGTCTCTTGGCCACTGCAAAATTTGGCATGTGGACTGCAGTTCAGGATGGCCACCCCTCACTCCTTATCCCTGAGGGCCAGGAAAATATTACTGAGAGGGCTGAAGAAATGACCACATATAATTTCAATTACCTGATCTTTAAAAGACATTGAGAGATGTTTAAAATTAATTAAAATTCTGGCCCCTTGAAAATGAAAAATGTCTGCTTTTATGGAAGGGGAATAGCAAAAAGACTCCTAAGAATTGTGTAATTTAGCCTTAAATTCTGTTCTCCTAAGGAGACACTACTCCAACTACTCACCACTGGTGTACCATGAGGGCTGTGACACATGTCCTCGATACACCTGTGAAGCTGCACAAGGAAAATGTTGTTAGGAAAGCTCACATCAAACTGGAAGGTGCACACACTCTCTGCATGGGACATGACCCATGTCAGGAGGTTGATGTGCTTGGCAAATCTCCAATTCCATCCTTGGTTTTAAAGCATGTTCCATGCAATGACAGTTGGTGCCTCTTTTGAATCAAAGCTTCAGAACAGGGGGAGGTTTCACTTGTAATCTAAATTGTTTTGAGGGTCTCCACACAGCCCAAGTAATGTATCTGTAGCACACAAATACTTCAGACTTTAGGATTAAGCTCCCAGCAAGGAAATGCAACATCATCCATTGAAAACCTGTGATATTTTGACTTTTTTTTTCCAGAATGAATTTAAGTATTTTCAATGAAGACTTGAGAAAAACTAGAGACTGAGAGAGAAAGAGAGACTAAGACTAATCTCCAGAGCAAAAAGGCAAATCTAACCCTCCCATTTCCAGGATTTCCCAGCCAGCCATTTGATGGGTCAGTTGCTGCCTCTCTCTCTTGAATAAAACAGTTACTTTTTGCACAAGTAACTGAAGATATTAATTTACCCAGGGATATTGGACATCACAGTCCCTTGCTTTATATGATTTCAAAGGAGATGCAAATTAAGTCCATCCTCTGTTCTTGGGAAACACCTTTCAGGAAGAAATGGTGCTTTGATGAATTGGCATTTACTCTTTAAAAATGATTTAGCTGAAACTTTTTCACCTCACACTGTTCAACCTTAAATGTTTTTTTTAGCAGTGAGCAGAATTTGGTAGTCTTTGTTAAAGTGCAGTAGTAAAGCCAGACAAGGCAGTCTCCAGCTCTCTGGTAATTTCAGTTGGCAGATCCTGCTCCATTTAAAAACTGAAATTAAATTACTTACTCAGCATAGAAGGTACGTAACTCTGTGCTGTGAATGAAACAAAGTGATACTTTAGAGGCTACAAAGAACAAACCCCAATCTTTCTCACTTCCTTCCCCCAAAACCAACTCAAAAATCTTGGAAGTATGGATAAATTTCTGAATTAATACAAAGCGGAAACTTAGTCAAAACAGTTTCTTTGATGCTGCTACAAAGCAAGTAAAAGGGCTAAAAGCACACCCTGCTTTTCAGTGAAAAATTTACTTCTCCAAGGGAGTGGGAGAAGTAACCCCCTCTCTGGGGGACTGGGGCAACCTGCTCTCCTCTGGTCCCTCTGTGCCACCTTGTTCCAAGCTGTGCTTCCCCAGAAGGGAACTCAGTCAAATTTGCCCACCTGCTCCATATTTTTCTGGTCTTCTCCTCTTTTTAGATCTGAAACTGTTGACAGGGCTTTGTGTTGAAGGAGTGGCAACTACAACACTACAAACTTCTCCATTTGAAAAGCTTTAAATCTATTTATGACACAGCCTTGATTTATTCACCAACAAATTTATAAAAATATTGCATCCTAGATCAAATAATTAATGTGGTAAATCCACCTCTAACAGTTAAATATTACATAAATGTAATAAGAAATGTACATACCTTCAGCTGTTACCATGGGCAGGCAAGAAATAAAAGGAAGAAAAGGAGAAATTAATAGTTTCAGTTGCATAATTAAACAGGAGGAATTCTGACCCTGTTAAAACATATTCTAAGAAACAAAAATAAATTTCAAATTGTCTGAAAACCCAACCAGGTACCCTCAGTATTTCACAATTCTATTTCTTTCCAAAAATACAACTCAATAATTGTAGATCAAACAGAAACACACTAAAGTAAGAAAGCTTTTATGTGGGGCAGCAAAACTGCAATTTATGATGCCTGGGACAAGACTTTTATTTGTAATTGTTTTATTGTTCTGCCACTTGTATATTGAAAAATTTTCCTTATTGGTTTTACTCTTTCGCAGTTTTTGAGGCATTTGAATGATTCTGTTAATACTGACTGATGATTCAGTAATCTGACTTGTGAATCCAGACTTCAGGGTGTGAAAAATTCTTTTGTTTTCTTACACAGGAGCAGTGCTTTGAGTATTTTCTCCTATTACTGCTCTATGCTTTCTATATAGAGAAAGGATCTCCTTGGAAAGAGGTCCAGAAAAGAGCCAGGTACTACAAGTACCTGGAAAGAGAAAGCAAAGATCTAAAGATCACTGAGTGGATGTCACTTCCGTCAGATAGTTGGGGGTTTCCATCTTATGGAGGCCAGATGCAAACTTTAAAGTTTTTATGTTGTATAGTGACTTGAATTTTAAATTAAAACACGAAGGGGTTTGGTGTCAGTATTCCATTAGGAGGGTTATGAAAAACAATGCAAAAATTTATCAGCAGAGTATCTGAGGAATTATTCACAGTTGAAAGGCACTTAGCAATTCACTGGCTTCAGGACTTACTCCAACTGAAAGAAAAGCCCACTAATCTCCAGAAAGTATCTCTGTTATGCTAAAATGCCTTAAGTTCTCCTGCCAAATTTAAAGGATTGGAAAGTTTTTCATCTAGAAGGCAGCAGAGAGCCCACACACACACAGAGCCTGCAAGAACTTTTAGGGGCTCTCAGTAAAGTTTGGGGAGTAAATAATGGATGCAGAAGAAGAGACTGCAAAGCCTCTGCCAGACCTGTGGGATGAGGGTGGCTCCAACAATACCTAGAGCTGAAGTCTGAGTGGCTTTGGCCACCCTGAGCAAACAGCTTTGCAGGACAGGAATGGAGTATTTGTTACACAGAGGCTGAACTGCTGAAACCACAATGTTTTACTGAACGAGGAGTTCATCATCAGCCAAAGTATCAGAGGAGCTGAGAACAAATTGCGTCCTTTCAATATAATTGCTTCTCTTTCTGCAATATACACAAATACTGTGTATACATATGTCATCTCAAAGCATTTTAGAACTCAATGCATCCTGCATGAGGAGGAGCTCATGAAAATTTTCCCTTTTCATGTGGAAAGAGGTTACTACATCTACCCCTAGGCTGAAGTATGTAGAACAATAAAGGAGAAAGTGATGTGAACCCATCTCAGTATAGCTGGATTATTAGATTAGAAATACTTCTTAGGTTTTTTGTTTAGTTGGGGTTTTTTCGTGTAATAGTTTATATATTTAGCTAAAAATACACTCATGTTAAATTTATAGTACTTTGCCTGCATGATTTAGTAATGAAGGATGGTTTGATGGAAATGAGATTTACAATGAAAAGTAATTTTGCATAAAGCAGGGCTTGGAAAGAAGATTTTTCAGACACATCCTTAAAACGGTGCCCACATGGAAACCCTTCTTTAGGAGAGCATCAAAGGAACACTTGGCTTCTCAAATGCAGTAAAATTGTGAACATGTCTATACCTTCAGTGGGTTTGTCAGCAATCACATCTCCACTGTCACTTTCTTCTGGTTTTGTTACCACCATGGATGTCAGTGGTGTCACAAACTTGTACTTCAGTGACAGAGCCAGGGCTTCAGCTGTCAGGTTTTCCTTTTCTTCCCCTATAGCTGCAATGCTGAACACACGTAGAGACTCCAGCATCAGTTGCTGAATTACCAAACTTTGGATTAAATATTTTACTTTAAAGTGAAGTCACTTCTCTGCAGCTAATTTATCAGTAAGACATGCTTGTTACAGTCTAGGGACACTTCTCATTCCACTGGCTATCCAAGGAAAAGAAAAAACTGCTTTACACTTGCAATAATTTACAATTGTTTAATTTGCAACCTGAAACAGGAACACTGAGGGTAGGGAGGAGAATAGGCTGAAGGAATTTCCCACTGATTTTTATGCTTTCCCATTGGCAGCTCAGTGTGATGTGACTGTCACCTTCACATCCTGGGAGCTGCAGGGATCAGAGGGTAAAGGGGTTCATAGCTAAGATGTGACTAAGACATAATTACCGTTTTTCCAGGAGTTGTTCAATAGTGAGATAGGCCCAGAGCCTTTCAATGTACTCTCCAAATATGTATTCTTTTTCTTGGAAAGTTTGAGCCATTTGTTCAGCATCTTCTTGGGTAGTGTATGACAGGGCATCATTAGCCTGTTGGGAGTAAGGGAGCTGCTCTGTAGCATAAGTAGCCAGGCACTGCCAGCACCTCCCCAAAATCAAGACCTTTATATCTGAACTTCTTATGAAGTTGAAAAACAGTCTGGGGCTACACAGCACTTGCCCAGGAAAATGCCAGTGTTGTACCAGGAATTTTTGTCCCATTGTTGCAGTGAAGGTTAGAGGTGCACACTACAGGATACAACACAGCTTCTCAATCCACACAGTGGTTTTGGGCATCAGAATGTGGCTATTCAAGATTTAAAGTACTTGGATTATGATACTGATTTCAGAAAGAAATATATTCCATCAGATATGCTTGAACTAAGTTAATAATAATACATTATTTGTGTTTGAAATATACTTAATTTCATATAATACATTTAATACAGCACAGTCCATGGGTCAGAAATGTAATACATTATGATAACATGGTCTAGAATATGTTTGTGTTTTGTTTCTTGAATATGAGGGGTAAATATTTTTACTAAATCCAGATGTGGAGAGGTATTAGAAGTAGAGTTCTATTTTAAGGGGAAGATATTCATCTGGCTTATTGTTGAAGGTTCAAACGAAGGTGGTGGTGGCAGAAGTCCTTCAGGGAATTTTTCTCACCCTACCAACACAAAGGTTTTGGTAGTTCAAGTGCCAGGACTGAGAACAAAGAAGTGGTTGACTCCAGATTCCAACTTAATGGGGGAGGTACGGAGGTGAGAAACAGACCCCCAGCACCTGGGAGGGGGAGAGGCTTTTCCTGGGTGCTGCTTCACTTTGTTTGGGGCAGCTGCTGGGAAAAGCCACTGCTTGCTAAGCTGGTGAGAGCTCCTGCTGGCTCTGCTCTTTGCCTTCCCCCGCTTCCATCTCTGGGCACCCTGAGCTTCAGAGAGAGGAGAGAGAGGGGAGGGTCACAGCTGCTTCAGGACACACTGCAGACCCTTTCCTGGGGACCAACTTCGACTGCAAGGAGATTTCTGGGAATGACCAGCACTCTTCAGCTCCAGCGTTTCCTTCTTTGAATGAAGGACAAGGAGAGGAGAGTCTGCTCTTCCCCCATGGGAAAGGCTCCATCCTGTGCCACATGAGTCATACACCCCCTTGTCTCTGCCTAGCAGGGAAAAGACTGAGAATTCACCTCACAGCCGGCCAAAGTTTGACACTGACACTGTCTGTAAATATAATTGTACCAGGAGGAACCTACAGGTTTGTGGGGGTTTTGTTTGTTTGTTTTGTTTGTTTGTTTTGGTTGGTTGGTTGGTTAGTTGGTTATTTTGTTGCTGGGGGAGTAGTTTGCTATGGTCTATTTATAGTTATATATATCTATATTTATATATACATCTAGTAGTTAAGAATCTAGTAGTTAAGAACAGGTATCCTTCTTATATACATTTTCTAATTAAAATTTTTGGGGGTTTTGTTTTGTTTTGTTTTTTATTTCATAAGGGGTGACATGGTTATTGAGGAGGAATACTCCCCTCTGGTTTTGGTAAATGTTTTAGTTTCCCTCAAACTAAGACACTTATTCATCAGTTTTCTTCACCCACTGAAGAGAAGTATCTGTGAACAATGAACATCTGTGTCCTAAAAGAATCAGGTGGGGTATTTAGAGACTAAATATATATAATACTTATGTATTTATAAATGCATTAGTATATTTATAAAAACATGAGTATATTTTATATATGTTAGCAAAACTACTGCAGCCACACTGCACAGAGTTGTTCCAGACTGACCCCAATACTTAGCCAAGTAATTTGTAATTTTAAAAGCAATGACTTTGGCACCTTTAGTTTCTCCCACATGCAGTAACACATCCTGTCACTGAGGAAGAGAAATGCCAATAAAAATGGTAAGTATTGCCAGCTTTGAACATTCAGAGATTTTGTGTTGCTTACAAAGGCAAAGAAATCCATACTTACACCTTCACCTCTCACATCCACAGTCAAATGGTTTTGGTTGCTGTCCAGAAGGCGCCCAGCCACCACAATCTCAGACCCATCATAGAAATGCTTAAAATTGTTTGTAGTTAAGTCTGATATTTCATTTTCTGGGTAGTTTAACTCCACATCTATGAGCATGGGATTTGACACCTCATCGTAAAACCCCTATGGGATTGGAAAAAAAAAAAAGGAAAACATTTAACTGTAATTGTTTCTTCAATTCATAGGTAGATCTGTAACCAGAAACATCCTGCTTTTTGGCAATGAAAACTGAAATTCATAAGAAATACTTAAATAGTTGGATAAATCTCAGAGCACAAGGCCTAAAAATCTACAAATAATGGAAATGAGAAAGGACATACAAACTCTTCAGTCTTGCTAAGAGAGAGAAAAAAATATCTGAGAACAATATGCTGTGGGTGAAGAGTTCAATCAATATGAATCAAGAGGGATCCCAAGCTTCCTGCTATTTGATAAAGATGAGTTTCTAGATCTAGTCCCTGCAGAGACTGACATGACAGCAAAATCAAAGGAGACCAAGTATTTGATTTTGGCAGAACTTGCAAGGAAATCCAGTATCTAATTCTTTGGTGAATTTTTTGAATAGCTGCTATTGGAATGTGAGAAATAAAAAAGGTCAACCCTGTATGGCCTATACCTGTTTTCATGTCTTACACAGCTCTAAAATGCCTCAGAAATATGGACCTGCTTCCAGTGAGCTTCTAAAGACAGAATATCTGGAGCTTTATGATCTGTTACCCTTCTTGTCCCTTGACAGGACATTAACCACATGGTCTGTGAGGGATGGGATATAAAATGACTGCAGCAATTTTGCTGCACACCAGGGTCCTTCAGAAGCATGACTTGTGTTACCCTGTGACAAGATTTGAACTCTCTGCCATAGCCCACAGAATCTCCCCTTTACTGTCCTTCCACTTCCTGTTTATATGAGGGAAGGGGAAACTTAAATACCACTAAAGGTCCCTTCCAACTCAAACTACTGTGTGATTCCAATATTCTGACTACAGCAGAGTCTGGAGTACCTCAGATTACACCCTGGGATTTTGAAAATAAGAATGTCTGTATAGTTATCTGAACTAATGTATTTCTCCTCTAATTTCAGTGATAATTACTGTACCTGAAGCTGCAAAGCTGCATCAGAGTCAGGATAAATCCGACGGGCCAACCCTTTGTTCTCCAGAGCCATCTTCTCCAAGAAGCCATAGTCAACACCAGAGCCAAACCCAAGGTTGTATAAGGGGTATTTTCCATCAATGGCATTTTTTACATCTCTCTGAATGGCCTGAGTATCTGATACACCTGCATCAAACCAGGAAATATTGGAATTGTCTTCAAAAATAGATAAAGTGATCACAAAATTAAGATGTCAGGTTCAGATTTCTTAAGAGGCATTATCAAAAACTTGAGTTTATATTATGATGCTGGTATAGGAGCAGCTGAATCATGAAAACATGAAGAAGTCAAAGATGAAGGCCAGGTTTAATTAGCAATTTTTATGAGTTAATTAACTGTCTTTATTATTCCATGCAACACAAACTTACCTTGGTTTGGTTGGCCATCTGTTAACATGATAATTACAGAAGCACTTCTCTTGGGCACAAGGTTTTCTCCATGAGCAGCATTCAGAATATCAATTCCCTTCATCAAACCACCATGTAAATTTGTCACTATGGGGTAGAAATTGGGGTTCAGAAGAGACCAGCAAAATAAAGGCCCATTTTTCACTGGGATCTGAAGAGATTTCATTACAGTATGAAAATGAAAGATTTGGGTTTATAAGCAGGGGGATGTTTAGACAGAAAAGTACCTGGACTTTGGAAACATAAAGAGAAATAGATGTCATGTTCTGAGCAAAATTCGACTTCAGGAGTGTCTCATCAGTAATCTAAACCCCCCACAAGCTGTAGCATTGTGTCCACAGAATGGATAAATTAACTTACACAATTACCTGCTGTAAAGTACTTACTGCCAAGAGTATCAATGCTCCGAACAAACTTCCTCGCTTCATCCAAATTCTCAGGAGTGGCCTGGACTAATTTTTCTTTCCAGGTGGACACATGAGTATTGAACAATATGAAATTGAAGAAGTCATCTTCTTTAATGTCATCTAAGATTTTCAGAAGTGCTTCTTTTGTCTGTAAGACAGAGATTTGAATATATGATTCATCATCTAACAGAATAGGTGCTCACAGATTTGACATTATTAATCTCTCATCATTGGGGTATTTTTAACTTCTGCACAGTATGTTGTGCAAAAATCTTGGGCTTGTTCTGTTCTTGCCAGTCCCTCTGTCTGTTTCAGAGTAACTCTAGGGAAGTCACTCAGCTGCAAAATCAACTGGCAAATCCTTGTAGCTGAGAGGAAAATCAGGTCTCTGGGTCGTTGCTCACCCTGGGATAAGCTCACATGGCAAATTTAAGGAGGTGGAAAAATGGTAGCCACAGGTTGGTGGAGAAGCTCATTCACAAGCAAGCCTGGATATTGTGATGAAGCACTAAACACCAAAAATTCTGAGCATTAGCTTAGAATGAGAAGTCCTAACTACAGAAAGAGCTGCTGCTTCCCAGAGGCAGAATGAACAACAGAGACAATGCACCTAATACTGTGTGCACAGCTTAGTTTGGAACTGTCAAATACACATGACAGTGCTCTCTGGATATGCTGATATTTAGAGTTTTGAACTAATAACATTTATAAATAAGTAAATATAGCTTAAATGTATAGATTTTTGTTGTACAGTAACACTTCAAATTATGGTACTGAGCATTAGAGAAGTCACAGCATTCAGTCACTCAGCACAGCTTAAGCAGTGCATGTGCACTCTAAGGCATCATGTCCTTTCCAGCACTTTTCCCCAGCTCTTTCACTGAAACTCTGTAGTAATGTAATAACTTACCTGTTCCATTGGTCTTCCATGCATTGAGCCACTATTATCCATTACAAAAATAATATTCTTGGGCAACTTTGGAAGATTTGTTGGTGCAAAGAAGTGTACAAAGTAGCCATTGACAATCTGAAAAATAAAATGTTAAAAAAAATACCATACCACCACCAAAACCTTTGGTACATTATAAAAATAAAACAGATGAAGGAGATATAACTCTCATTCAGTGTACAACCTCTGAGTTGATTGAAGGATTTTAATTGCCCCAGTCAGTCTCACCTCTGCCCATGGGCCCAGGAGCATCATTTAAGCACAAGACTGAGCCTTTAGTCCTGAGCTAAACTGACAGAACATTTGTTTCCAGCTGTATCACAGCCATACCTGTCCATGGACTCCACTGTTTTGGATCCCACTCTGAAGACTGACTTCCCACCTTGACCTCATCACTCCAAACTTGCCTGATGGCCTGGACCCTCAGCTGAATCTGAGTTCCATCTCTGGCTCTGCCTTGCTCAGGTCCTGTGAGGAGCAGGCTTGTGGCTGGTGAAGCCTCTGTGCTGTCCACTGTGTTACAGTCACCTCAGCTCCCTGCCCTTTAGCAAGCAGGTGACTCCCCCTGCTCCCTCACTGTTACTGTGCAGGTTAGGCTGTTCACCAGTTCAGAATTTCAAGTTGCCAGACCTACCTGCAAATTATCTGGAGTTGTTCTCCTCACATCGTATCTTACAGTAAAATCCCCATCCAAGACAGACTGTGAGCAGTTTGCACACGTTCGCTGCTGATCCAGAGTTGGCTTGAAAGAGATGTGCCCCTGCAGAGAAATGCCTTCCTTAGATCTGGACCTCTACAGCTGAAAATCTTCTACAGAGCGTATTTGCACTTTTTTAAAGCTACTATATTTATATTCACAGGCATGAGAATAACCTGTGTTATCTGGTTAGCTATTAGTTTGTACGTATCCATATGTATTTATCTGTTTTTGGTGGGTAACTGGGACATGAAAGCTGCAATCCAGAGCTCTCTCCATGTGCTCCCTCCCCCATCTGCCTTGGGCCAGCCCTACAGTCTGAGTGACACCTCTGACAAGGCTGTGGGGCAGTCTGTGTTCTAGGATTCCACCATCCCTATACAAGAGAAAGTCACTGGTTACTGACTCAGTTCTTCTACAAGAGAGTCTTACTGGTATCGTTTCCCAAACACTGCTGTGGGACAAGGCCTACTCGTGTTGGTACAGTACCTGCTAACCATGGCTTCTGAACTTCTCTACCTTTTTTCCCTCTCAGTTCCTTTGCTAGCACTGACATTATTATCTCAGAATTATAGCCATAATAAGTAAATAAAGGAATTCAGCAGTCAACGTACCTTTTTCTCTGAAAAAGTTTTTTTAATGGTATTTTGTAGCTCATTGGTGATGAATGTTCCTTCTGCTTCCAGCTCAGTGATACCCTGGGGCTCAAAAATATTTACTTCAATCTGAAATATTAATTGAAAATTCATCATCATTGATTAACCCACAATAAATCAACTCAGGCATTTACAGGAGGATCAGCAGGAAACTACTGATTTTTTTTCATAAAAGCAAAATAAATTTACTTTTGTAATTTATAATGGCAGTCCAAATCCACACTTGTGTGGACACATCTTCAGCCAAATAGGTGTTTTTGCACACAGAGGCTAAAAACAAAGCTAGAAACAAACCTGAATAGAAATATAACTTTTTTGAAAGCTAGATATTGGAATGCTACCAAGCCAGATAGGAGTAATCAAAGACCAGTTTTAACACACAAAAGCTGCAGTATTCAATACAATATTCTTCTATGTGATTTAAGATGATGTTTCATGGTAGTGTGAGAAAGGTGTAGTTTATGCTATAAAGGCATATACAAAAGGTATTAGTCTTCCATTTTACTCCAAGTCATTGTAACAGCTTTTTCAGGTTTTCATACATGATTTCTTCTGGAATGTTCAGTAGATGATCAGATTTGCCAGGCTTACAAATAAAAGCTGAACTACAGCATGTTGGTGTGGACTCCCCATGAGACTCATCAGAGATGACATCCCGGGCCTTTAGCTCCCCTGTGAGCCAATGGGGGTGACCACAGTACTCCACTTTCAACAGATGTACAGAATCTTATCATCTCTTAAATTACAGTCAAATTTGGTCATTTTGCCATTTACCTCAAAGTCCTTGACAAGCTGCTTTGGTTTCACTTTGATGAACATCTCGTATTTCCCAAAGCGTCGCTTCAGCAATTCCTCGTATGTGAGTTCAAAAGTGACTTTACTGGCTGCTTTAATGTTGACTGAGACAGTGAATTTTTCTGTTTTTCTTCCTGAGGCTCTGTATTAAGTGGGTAGGAAGATGAGTGTATTTATCTTTTTTCATGTTATTTATTGCTTGGTTTGGTGGCATATGATTTTCAAAAAGAAGTAAAACACTTTCTGTTCTAAATAGGATCTATTGCTAAAATCATACTCAAACTGTGAATTTATTCAAGTTTCCCAGTGAGCTTAATCCCAGGAGCAGGTCAGGGAAAGTTGCAGAAACAGTCTTTCCATAATTGGAGATACTGCCTGTGTAGTCAGAAGTTGTATTTCCTTTTTATAATTTGTGCTACAATAACTCTAACTTAATGATTGTCAGTAACAAGCCAGAACACAGTATTGCCAATCTCCCAGTGTGTGATGACAGTGTGGAAGCCACACAAGACATCATTCTTACTTGACAAGACCAGCAGTCTGTCCTCTGGAAACAGCCTTCTCATATTGCTTTTTTGCAGCTTCTTTTTCCTTTATGGTTCCAGGGTAAGTGACACCATCAATTGTCCTGCAGATGAAAAAGACCTAGTTTAGTTGAATGACACATGAAAAATTACAATAGAAATTCTCCCTTTATTGATTGGTTTGCTAAAAAGCACTTTCAGAGACCTGCTATTGCCAAGATTTGAGCCCTTTCAATGGAGCCAGTCTCCTCAGTAAGTTTAGCTGGAATGAAGAGCTCTGTGCTCAGTATCGTAAGAGAATCTAAAACTGGGCTGGCAGCAACACAACTTATCCCTGCCATATTCCCACACTGCAGCAGCTTCACCATCTTGTCTCATCTCATGGCAAACCAGCCCTCTGGATGAGACTCACCTGTCCAAGTGCCACTGTGTACAGCTGAGCATTTATTCAAATTTAAGCCTTTCATTCAAATATGATTTTAAAATGAAGAGATAAATTAAGCTGTAATGCCATCAGGGGAATTAAGTAATGGAACTTTCCTGGTTTGATAACACCAAAGTAAGTGGCATTTCTGAAAAGGTGGGTGGATCTCCAGGGAAGGTCCCCCATTCCCTACGATCCATGATGATGAATAGAAATAATTGAAAATTAGCCATTTTTCTACAGATGTACCAATGTTTGCCTTCCTCCACAGATCTTACATTTTAAGTTAACAGTACCAGCAAAT
The DNA here is from genome assembly GCA_013396695.1 of Sakesphorus luctuosus. NCBI lineage: Eukaryota > Metazoa > Chordata > Aves > Passeriformes > Thamnophilidae > Sakesphorus > Sakesphorus luctuosus. The sequence continues at coordinate 166,717 of VWZD01004066.1, read as the reverse complement.
TACTCAGGAGGCATTTAGAAATCTATCAAATGGCAAAGTAAAAATGAGCAGTTGGGTTCAGTTTCTCCCAGCTGAATTTGCACAAATGTTTAGTCTTCTCTAACAATATTGTGAAGATTACACACATGCTGAAGCTGGTAATGAAGGCTGTCTTAGGGAGTTCAACATCAAAGAAGACTTCTTTGGACACATTTCCACGATTGACAGCTCGACTGGTGATGACATTGTGGGCAAATCTGGAAGTTACTTTGCTATCAATCTTCGTGCTGTAGATTTCTATCCCATTGACAACCTGCACATTGAGAAATGAAACAAAAAGAGCACTGAAATGTGTGTTTCTCAGTCATAACTATACTTTTAAAAAGAAACCATGGCAGGACATGGAACACTCCAAAGCAAACCAGGAAAGCCCCAATCATGGGAACTGGAGCAGAGCTGTGTTTCCTTGGGTGTTATCACAGTGCCCTCGTGGCACTATGTCACAAGTTATAACTACAGCCTCCTTAACAAAATACTACCACCACAGCAAAGACACTGCCACTATAAAAATTGGGGGTTTTTTCACTGAGAGAGTGACTTTTTATGGTTACGCAAAGAGCACAACAATTGACTGCTGCCTCCCTGTACTAGTGACTGTAATTTATCAGTGGAGTGGATGACTCCTAGAGCAGGGATGTACGTAATGATCTTGTTTAAAAATAAACCAAAACAATTACAGATGGCTCCAAAATCCATTTTATGTTATTCTCAACTTCCTCACGACTGGGGCTCATTCTTTTTTAAACACAGAAATGGGCTATAATTATTTTCTTTGAATGCTCAGGTATAAGGTTGCTGGAGACTATGTGAAAGCACAGGTAACAACAGATGTGATTCTTTAGGCAACTCCAGAGCAAGGTTTGCTTCTTGCAGCAAAACCAGCACTGAAAAGAACTGGAATTTTTACAGTGGGACTGATCTCTGGCTGATTAAGAAGGTCCCCAAACAAGCAAAGCATTTAAACATTGCTGAAGGTGCCAAGTGGAATCAGCCTCCGAGATGGGGTCTCAGCAACTTCAATATAAAATAAAAGTAAAAATAAACCAACATTGAATGGATGTCTGTCAAGAGATACAGAGGTGATTTCAAGCAACTTTGCTATTCATTCAAATACATGAAGTTAAAATTCGTTTGTTCATTCTCTTTCCTTGTCCATGAGTTTCCATCACAACTTGGGAAGGAATTGTGTAGTTAGTCTTTTGCCTAACACAGGTAGCTCTGGGCTATTTCCCTTGTCACACACACACAGAAATATCCACTCACACTGGACTAACAGAAATATTTTATGACCACAATAAGAATATTCTTGTCACTATAAATCTTTCCTGGCAGCCTGGACAAAACCAAGTCTTACTCACCAAGTCATTATCAGCATTTCGCTTCTGTAAAGAGAAAAAAAAAGAAAAAATTGTGAGTAAAATAGGGAAGCTGTATTTAAAAATAAATCACTTAGCACTTGTATAGTTGTCACAAGTCAAAAGAAGTTGTCGAGGAAAAGGAAGCCTTGGGAAAGGTCTTCATTAGTAAATCTGATAAAAATTTGAGGGAAGAGCAAGTAAAGCATGTTGCTTATTTTGTATTTTGCTCAAGTGACACAAAAAGTGTCTTCTTCCAGCTGAAAACAATCATGAACCTCTGTAAAATGAGGGGAGAGAGAGAGGAAAAGAATGTTCAGTGCCATTTATAATGAGATGTCATTGAGATTATAAAACACACTAAAATTTGCTTAACAGGACTCCTTGAGTATAAGTGACATCAAGCAAAACCAGAATATCCTGCCCTGGGAGTGACATCTTTTCCTTGGGAATTCCTACCTCTGGGTCCTGTAGTACATATTTTCTTTTCAAACTTACTCTCTTTTGGAAGCAAAAAAAGAGTTTGTACCAAAACATAAAAACCCAGTTTGCACATTTTTTTCCTAGTCACATATGTCCAAACTATCATGCAGACCCATCCTCACACTTCTTCAGACTTACTACTAAATTTTTCCTGTCTCAGCCCATCAGCCTCTCATCCCAACATGACTGGGTATGATGGTAATTCAGCAGAATTACAGAGGGGAGAGGTGGTCACTGTGAAAGGCTGGATGAAGGTGGAGGGGTGTGTGTGTAATAAACAGCTAGGACATTTTTTTGTCCATATTTGCTCGCAGAGTAGGTGCAAATATCAGAAGCTGTACAAAGATATCACAAAGATATCCTGACAGAGAGGGCAGGCATTACACAAACTTGCTGACTGCTGTTACAGGAAGAGCTTGTGTAACCCAGTTCCCATCAGCTCTGCTGCAAACACCTGACCTCCTTTGGCCCCGAGAGCCTCGGGATCACATTCCATGGAAGCATTTTTGGCTGCTCCACCAAACAGGGGTTAAGGACACAAAGTATCCAGTCAGATACACATCTCAGGTACATTTAAGGCTTTTGGTACCTTTCACAAGTAGGTGTTCTACAGTTTGAAAACTGAGACACTGAGGGTTAATTTTATTTTTTTTTTCTATTTTGGAGTTCTTTTCAAGACACTACATTAAATCTTAGGTAATGCAAGGTTTGGGGAGAGGCCTCTCAGCTGCTCTGAGAGCCTGTGCACATTTCTGTAGGTTCATCTTCCAAGCTGTTATTGCCATACAGATCATTTCTGTGTGTACATCTCTCCTCTTTCACAAGCCTACATGGATTTCTTTAATGCCTGTGTAGAGTGTGCACCAATTCACATTTGTCCTTTCCAAAACTGGAATTATCTTTCCTGTATCTGTGCTGCCATTACAGCTTGTCATTTCCCCTTACAAAACACAAACTGAGGTATGGACCTTGGGAAATGAAAAGCTGGAAGTCACTGAAATGTCAGTTTATCTGGTGCAAACCTTTCCTCATGCTGGAATTGCCAAGCAGTTTGAGAATACATTAAAAAAATGTACAAAAATGTGCTCTTTAGCTACAAAATCTGCAATTCTGACCACTGCCTCCAAATTAAAAGATATTTTACTTGCATTTAGGCTTTACAGGATTGCTGTTGTGCATATTCTTTATCAGAGTTAGGGGTTTGACAGTAGTTTTGAAGGGGTTCTGTTTCGATTCTGTAAATCTTTAGAGGAGTACTCTGCAATTTTCATTGAAATTACAGAAAAATCTCTCAGTGAGAGGCATCACTGACTTTGTGCTTGGTCTGACACTCAGTGGAGATCCCCAACTCAGCTGGACATGGCCCAGCAACCTGCCTCAGCTGGCACCTGATTTGCACAGGGGAGGGGAGTGAGTCTGTGATTTCCTTCTGGTTTTTTCTGCATTTTTAATGATTCACTTGGATGTAGTTTGAGATGTCACTAACATCAAGGTCAGTTGAAGCTGTGTGGGCAGAAAGCAACAGTGTGTCATTCAAAAAGATTATGCAATTCCAGACACAAATGAGATTTTACTATCTTCTGTCTTGGGGAATTGTTTCTTGGTACAGTTGGTAAAATGCTTCTGTATTATTTCCACATATTTGCCAGGTGCACCAATTAATAGAATTAATAAAATTGTTTTGTGCAACAGCAACAAATTCTTCCTTTGTTCCATACTGTTTTGCTGTGGCAACAGTAAAGAACAGAGGTGCAAAAAATCTCTAGAAATTGGAGAGGAAAAGAGAAATTTGAGCTCCCAAGAAAACAGGGAGGGAAAAGAGGGCTCCCAGTACAGTGCTTGCTGAAAGAAGCCCTGATTGTAGAGCTTGGGAAACAACCACAGCGTGACTAAAAGACTCAGCAAAGAGTGTACAGTTAACTTGAAGTGACCTCTGGGAATGAGGTATTTGTGTATATCCTTAAGTGCTACATAGGAAAAACAGGGCATGAAAATGATTTCTAAATCTACAGCAACATTGAAGGTTTCATTATCCCAAGGGATGCTAATTGGCTGCCACAGAGGAGAGATCATAATGCAGCTCAGCTACACAACCCAAACTTCCCTGTGAGCTGCAAAATGAGAGGGCCCTAAAGGGACAGCTGTACCATCACTGCCCATGCTTGGAATGCCCTGGAATTTTTAACTGAGGAAAATCCTTCTCACCCTCAGTAGCTGCATCCATAGGAACGAGGTGTGGCAGTGCACACAGGGATCTTTGATTCAGATTTTTGTTCAATTTCCAGCAGAACTGGCTCTGCCAAATGTATTTACCTGACTGTGGCTCTAAGAGCAGCTTTGATAGCCTGAAGGCCATCAACCAGTTAGACTTCCAGGCACACTTCACCCCTGCCCACAGGCACGCTCCTTCCCCAGTGGGGCCAGGACATGGATGGGGACAGAGACCTTCACACTACAGATCAGGCTCTTCCACTTCACAGAATCATAGAATGGATTGGGTTGGAAAAGACCTCCGAGATCATCAAGTCCAACCCTTGGGCCAACTCCAGTCCCTTTACCACATCATGGCACTCAGTGCCACGGCCAAGCTCACTTGAAAAACCTCCAGGGATGGGGAATCCACCCCCTCTCTGGGCAGCCCATTCCAATGCCTGAGCACTCTCTCTGCAAAGAAGTTTTTCCTGATCTCCAACTTCAATTTCCCCTGGCAGAGCTTGAGCCCCCCGTGCCCCCTTGTCCTATTGCTGAGTGCCTGGGAGAAGAGACCAACCCCCACCTGGCCACAACTTCCCTTCAGGTAGTTCCAGACAGTGCTGAGGTCACCTCTCAGCCTCCTCTTCTCCAGCACAAACACCCCCAGCTCCCTCAGCCTCTCCCCACAGCACTTGTGCTCCACTCCCTTCTCCAGCCTCGTTGCTCTTCTCTGACCCCGCTCCAGCCCCTCAATCAAATCAAAATTGCATAAAGCATTTAACAAAACTGGGAGAATCAATCGACTTTCCCACAGCATTCTGCATGTAGGGATGGAGCCCTGCCCGGAGCTTTGGCAGTTCTCCATTTAGAAAGGCTTTAGCATTGCAAGGCACACAGAGAACAACAGGTACTGTGGTAATCAGGAGGGAAAAGCTACCTTATATCTGGGCTACATAATGGTTAAATAATAAGAGTCACTGGCATTTCCAGTTTGCAGCATTACATTTCAAGTGGAGTTTTAAAAGTTAAGATATGTTACTATCCTGATTTTCAAAGAGCAAGTCTTGGCAAAGACCACAAACTAATCAACAGAAATGTAATTTGGTTTGTCCTGTTCTCCCCAGTAACTCAAAATGCTCGCTAAAGAGATTTGCCCTTTCAACTTTTCGAGTATGTAACACCGAGAGAGAGGAAATAACTTGTGGGGATGAGGAGCAGTGGCAGCAATTTAACCAAAGAAAATTAGGCAAAGCCTCAGGCAGCTCTGCCTTCCTCAGAGATTAATCAAAGCCAGAACAGCCCCCTTTGAGGGACAGATATTTTTGGCAGATATACATTTCATGTCATTCTAACGTGCAAATCTTCTGAGAAAAAAACCTACCATGTCATTTGGATAGTGGACATTTATCTTGATGCCACGTTACATCTCTCTTTTCTGCTTCTTGGAGGCACCTTTGCACTGATATTTTGCATTGCAAAGTGGGCTAAAGTCAGTTCCCTGATTGCTTTACACATTTAAATATAAAACATTAAAATATTTTACAGTTATGTAGTGATGACATGGAAAACAGAAGAAAGGGATGTTTTTATAAAGAGAGGCAGGAGAACTTCAGAGCTGATTGAAAACAAACTGATTAGAGGTCAACCAGTCGGAATCTCCAGTTTGTGTCCACACAGAGCTCCTGCTGCCAGCACTGAACGAACTCTCTGATAAATGCTGAGAAATTGCAAGAAATTAATCTGTGAAGAGTGGGAGCCCCATACACGGTTGTTTACTTACCTTGATGTTTCTGACATGTGTTACCAAAATGTCTGATGATGCAAAGGCAGGAATAAATAATAAAATACAAAGCAATAGATTGGTTTCCATTTTGGAAAAAAAAAGTAAGGTTCAAATTGGAACGATATGCATAAATATATAATGCTTTGTTTACCAAGTGTTAATAAATAACCCAGTGGAAAAAAAGTGGGATTAAACATTAGGCATTTGGGAAAGATCAAATACTGTATTTTTAATTTGCATAATTTACAGAATACTACTACAAAATCTGTTATAGACTCTTTCAGCAGTGACTCTTCTATATAACAACTCCAAAAAGAAATTCAACAACCACTTCTGTGGGGGAAACTGAGATTAATCTCCTCTCCAGGCTTGCTTCTTTTCTAAATGAAAACTGTCATCTCTCTGATACTTTATTAAAGGCTTTGCCTGGCTCAGATTCACAGTCTGTGAAACCCATTTAACCTCCTCTTCAAAGCCACTCCTGTAATCCTGTGTATCCCTCAGGTACCTGATTTGGGTACCACTGTTTGATGTCTCCTGTCCAGTACAGAAAATTCCCACTACATCAGTTCCTATTTGTCTCCATGGCTAAAACCAGGTCCAGGCTCACAGGTCTGGCACCCTCAGTGCCCACCATTTTCCTTTGTTTGCTAATCATCTCTTAAACTCTTTAGCTGGTTCATCTCCATTGACAAAACACAAATTTTGAGGACTGGGTGTTGAATGCCCAGTGATAATAAAACTTTCAGTGAGGGCTCTGGGGTGCTCAGGCACCTGAGGGACATGGAAGAGGTCCAGGAGCTCCTTTCACAGACTATTCTGAGTTGGGAGGGACCCACAAGGATCATCGAGTCCAACCCTTAAGTCACTGGCCCACACAGGGGACTGAACCCATGACCTTGGTGTTATTACAACCAAGTTTTAACCAACTGAGCTAAATCAGTCTGGAGGTTTTCTAGCCAATTCTGTGCCCCAGCCCAGGGGACAGGGGGGCTGTGGGGCAGTGGGACATGTGGGGGTGTCACTGCACAGCCACTCTCTGGGGCACCGCAGGGACTGTCACCAACCGGCCTTTCCCAGGGACTGTCACCAACCAGCCTTTCCCAAGGACTGTCACCAACCGGCCTTTCCCAAGGACTGTCACCAACCAGCCTTTCCCAGGGAAGGATCTCACGGAGCTGCAGCCAAATCCACACATCCCACGGTGTTTGTGAGGGGACACGGTGTCTGTGGGGCCAAACAAGAGGCAAATCCATAAATTAAGAAACAATCAAATCCAACAGAACAAAATTCTTCCTTTTATTCAGAGCTGGGAACATGGGGGATAATCCCACCAAAGACATGTTCAACGAGACTATTGTGTTTCCAGGTTTATATACTCAGTTACAACTGAGAACCTCTCCCCAAAGTTAAGCAGCATATTTTGGGGGACTTTAAGAGCTCTATATTTCCTTTTAACTAAACAACAAGACAGCTTCAGGCCTCTCAACTGGACAGGTTTTCTGATTTATTTCTTAGAGCTTACTCCCTAATCTAAACAAGGTTTTGGTTTAAAGTTCATCTCACAGCTGCAGGGTTAAATTCCTCTTTGTCTAAAGCTGTGCATGGTTTGGATAACTGACAAACTAAGGTACAAAATCAAAAATTAATATAAAATACAAAATTAGTACAGGTCTGATTAAGAATTAGTAAGGACCATTATGATTTTATGGAGAAGGTGATTTAAAGAAAATTCAGATACTGATAGTAAAGCAGAATTTTATTTTATTACGGTTGGGGTCATGCAGGGCCCATGTCCCCAGGTGTGTGTCCACCAGGTATACAACAATTCAGTCCTTTTATGCAGTTAGCTCTAAATATTATCTATAACAGGCACTCTGTTGATTTACATCATGGAATTATACATTCTGTTGTTCATGTCTTATGTTGTTTACTATTCTTCACCCCCCTCTGTCCAGGTTCTGCTGTTAGGAAGCCCTTCTCATGTGCTGCTTCTCCATTCAAGCAAGTTGCTTTATCTTGGTTGCATGTCCTCAAGTGAGCTCCAGTCCCCTTTTTATCTTTTTTGTCTTACTTGCCCACTGCTTGGGCTGGCCCTACTTGTAAACAATTACCTTTCATTTTGCAGAGTCTCAGCAAATTCAAAAGCTAGTACCAACATAGTTCAATTTTAAATTGTATTATTTTGTCTTTGGCCAGGCTGCTGTGGGGAGTCCCACAGCCATTGCTGCTGGCAGTTTCAGAGGTGGAAAACAGCCACCTTTTCCAGTGGGATCATATCCAGCCAGTGGGGTTGGAGTTCACAGAATCACAGAATGGATTGGGTTGGAAAAGACCTCCGAGATCATCAAGTCCAACCCTTGGGCCAACTCCAGTCCCTTTACCAGATCATGGCACTCGGTGCCACGGCCAAGCTCACTTGAAAAACCTCCAGGGATGGGGAATCCACCCCCTCTCTGGGCAGCCCATTCCAATGCCTGAGCACTCTCTCNTGGGTAGGGAAGTGAGTGGGCACTTCAGGGTCTGTGTCACTGTCAGACCTCTGGCTTTTGATTTGTGTCGTTAACAAGATCTGTGCCTTCCCCTGTTTGCAGGCTGTGGCTGAGTGGCACTGCTCTGAAAAATGTCAGACACCGAATTTTGGATTTTGACCCTTGTGACTTAGAAGGGAAAGTACAAGTGGATCCTCAAAAGCTTCCCTCACTGCCCGATCCCAACATGGCCGCCGCCGCCGCTCCCGCTTCCAAGATGGCGGCGTCGCGCCGGGCGAGCGCAGTGCGGCTGCGCGGGGCCGCCATGGCCGCGGCCGGGCCCATCTCTATGGCAGCGGGCGCGGCCCGGCGGCAGCGGCGGGATGGCCCTGGCCCTGGCCGGGTACTGCCTGCTCCGGGCTGTGGGCAAGGGCAGCTACGGGGAGGTGAGCCTGGCGCGGCACCGCCACGACCGCAAGCAGGTAGCGAGGGGAACGGCCGGGGCTGGGCTGGGCCGGGCTGAGTGGGCCGCGGGGCTGGGCGGGCAGTGACCGGCACAGGCTGTGCCCGGCTCGGCTTGTGGCACTGGCAACAGCCCCGGGCACGGGCAGGGACGTGGCCTCGTGTGGGGTGGGGCTGTGACCGTCACGTGGTGTCAGGTGTGGCTGTGACTGTCACCTGGTGTCAGGACAGGGCTGTGATTGTTACCTGGTGTCAGGTGTAGCTGTGACCGTCACCTGGTGTCACGGCAGGTCTGTGTCCATCAGCTGGTGTCAGGTATGGCTGTGACCATCACCTGGTGTCAAGTGTAGCTGTGACTGTCTCCTGGTGTCAGGGCAGGGCTGTGTCCATCACCTGGTGTCAAATGTAGCTGTGACTGTCACCTGGTGTCAAGTGTAGCTGTGACTGTCACCTGGTGTCAGGTGTAGCTGTGTCCATCACCTGGTATCAAGTGTGGCTGTGACTGTCACCTGGTGTCAGGAAAGGACTGGGACCATCACCTGGTGTCCAGGTGTAGCTGTGACTGTCGTGTCGTGTCACATGTGGCTGTGACCATCCCCTGGTGTCAGGTGCATAACTGTTAAAGAAACTGCACCCCCCACATGGAATAATGTAGACTAATTTCTTTTCCAGTACGTCATCAAGAAGCTGAACCTGCGGAACGTGTCCAGCCGTGAGCGGAGAGCGGCGGAGCAGGAGGCACAGCTGCTGTCCCAGCTCAGACACCCCAACATCGTCACCTACAGAGAGTCCTGGCAGGGGCAGGATGGCCACCTGTACATTGTCATGGCCTTCTGTGAGGGAGGAGATCTCTACCACAAGCTCAAGGAGCAGAAGGGCAAACTCCTGCCTGAGACTCAGGTGGTGGAGTGGTTTGTCCAGATTGCCATGGCACTGCAGGTAAAATGAAACAGAACTGTGTCACCTTCAGGTGTAAACTTCATTTGGCTCTTTCTGCATTTAAAAATTCCAGCTGGGCTGCAGTGTTTGAATTCCTGTTTGGCTTGGTTAGCATCCAAATGCAGTGGTTATTAGTGTATTAAAAATGCTCTCAGGTCGTTGCAGCCAACTCAACTATTTGGAGTAAGAAATTGCTGACATTATTTTATGTCCATACCTCTGTAGCACAGTAGGCAGTGGTGACCTCCAGAGTGTCTGCAGGTCTGGTCTGAAATGCTTCTGTGGTTTGAAGGTTTAGGTTAAATATGTAAAATTTACTTTTTTGTGGAAAAAAAGGGCAGATTATTGGAAGCATTTTGTGTTCAGTGGTTTTACTGGTGTTTATAGTGATAAATTTAGACTCCTGGTTCATCATTTCTATTAAATCTTATCTTACTCTGTTGAAATTTAGTAATCAGGTTAGCAAGCTTTAAAGGCAGTTTTTTATAGCAAGAAAGGATATGAACTGGATAAGACTGGATATGAACTTTAACACTAAAGAGAAAGTTCTGTCTAAAAGTTGGCTGTTGTGATCAAACACACACAAGTTACAGTACTACCTGTTCTTGTTTATTATGACTAATTTTCTTCCTTGTTTACACAAAGCCCACATTGTTATTTCCACTGAAATTTTATACTTAAGATTGTCAAGAAATGGAAGCAGCAGAAAGTGAGTTACAGTTTGAGTCTTAACTTTATGTTTTTATTTCTTCTTTTGTGCTGACTTACAAGAGCCCCACGGGGAGATCTGGGTTAAAGCAGTGCCAAGTTTTGGAGCTGTGCCTGGGTCAGTCAGTGTTAATTCACTAATACTGTCTTAGCAGAGGCACTCCTGACCTTGAGAACGATTTATGTGTCTCTTCTGCTTTTCTGTTTTACCTCTTTGACTTGTGTGATGAGATTTTACTTTTCCATGTAGAACCAATCAGGAGTTAATTAACTCTGTGTGTTCTTTTCCCCCCAGTATTTACATGAAAAGCACATTCTGCACAGAGATCTGAAAACTCAGAATATTTTCCTGACAAGAACAAACATAATCAAAGTGGGTGACCTGGGAATAGCCAGAGTGTTGGAAAACCAGTATGACATGGCCAGCACTCTCATAGGCACCCCCTACTACATGAGCCCTGAACTCTTCTCCAACAAACCCTACAACCACAAGGTAGAGTATGATAATGTTTTGGTAGGCACCTGATTTTGTTTGTCTGAGAACATTGCAGTCTTATCTGTGGGTTTTATTATTTTTGTTGCTTCTAGCTCTTTTTAGTGTTCCCACAGACCAAACAAAAAGATAGGGGAGAGGTTTGTAGGAAGTTTTATTTCTGGAACTGTTTGGGAATTTGTAGCATGTGATAACTTATCACAGCCCATTTGTTCAACAGGCTGCCTGTGCCTCTCACAGCAGAACATCAGTCTGTCTTAGATGCATATTCTAAATTTATTATATATCAGACAGAGGCTTTATACTCAAAAGTTTGTATTAGGCATAACAACAGCATTAAAAAAAAGGAAACTTTAAGGAGAGGAATAAGCAGTGCTACTGTAAATAAAATAGAATAAAGCAATTGTGTTCCTTGCTCAGCTTTTTCTGCAAACCACACACACCAAAACATGAGTGTCTGCAGTGAGCAAGAGCTGAGGGGAAACTGTTGTTCCAGTGGAAAATCAAAATATTTACCTTTGCCAGTTAGAATTGATACTGTATTAAAAAAGGATAAAAGCAAACCCTCCTACAAATAGCTACACTTCTTTTGGGGAAAAAAATAGTGGTATTTAGAAGAAAGTAGTTCAACTGATCAAAATTAAAAATAAGAGAGAGAAGAAGAAAAGAGAGACTGAAGCCAAAAGTTTGCAATGGAGTTTGATCTTAATTAGTTTAATGTTATTTTTCTTTGAAAGCAGATGACTAAGTCTGGAGATAAAACTTGTAGAAAGTTCCTAAAAGGTATTTTTCCCCCTTTTCTCAGTCTGATGTGTGGGCATTGGGCTGCTGTGTGTATGAGATGGCTACACTGAAACACGCCTTCAACGCCAAGGACATGAACTCCTTGGTGTATCGGATTATCGAGGGAAAGGTAAAGGCTTTGCACATAAAGAATTTCTGTATGTGCTTCATTTTTCTGTCTAGAATTTGAGATTATCCTTTCTAAACAGAAATACTGCATGGAGTTAAAAATGCCTTGCATGTTACCCTTATGTTGTGAGGCTGTTTCATCGTGGTGTGAGATGTAATATCAGACCAAGGGAGTCACTCATTTGCTGGAGTTTCTTGCCATCCCTTTGTATAATTAGTATATTGATTAATTCCCAAAGTCCTGAGATTAATTTCTTTTCTTCTGGTTTAAACACTGTGTAAAAAATTAAATTGCTGTCCACGTGCCATTTTCCTGTTAGGTAAGATTAGCTTATTTAAGTATCTGTCTTGCTTTATCATATAATAAAATTAAAATGGATTTATTTTACATACATTTTTAAGCCTATTTACAGAAATTTGCTGATAATAATAGAAAATTATGAACAGTTCTGAGACAAACACTTGGAATTTCTATGTTCTGTTCAACATTAAGCACTTGGGTAACTCTGAGCACTTAGAATCATAGAATGGATTGGGTTGGAAAAGACCTCCGAGATCATCAAGTCCAACCCTTGGGCCAACTCCAGTCCCTTTACCAGATCATGGCACTCAGTGCCACGGCCAAGCTCACTTGAAAAACCTCCAGGGATGGGGAATCCACCCCCTCTCTGGGCAGCCCATTCCAATGCCTGAGCACTCTCTCTGCAAAGAAGTTTTTTCTCATCTCCAACTTCAATTTCCNAGAGTACAGGGGAAGGCTCACTGCCCTGGGCCTGCTGGCCACGCTAGTTTAGATCCAGGCCAGGATCCCATTGGCCTTCTTGGCCACCTGGGCACACTCTTGGCTCCTGTTGAGCTTCCTGTCCCTCAGTCCCCCCAGGTCCCTTTCTGCCTGGCTGCTCTCCAGCCACTCTGTGCCCAGCCTGGAGCGCTGCAGGGGGGTTGGTGTGGCCAAAGGGCAGGACCTGCACTTGGCCTTGTTGAACTCCAGCCCATTGCAATCAGCCCATCTCTCAAGTCTGTCCAGATCCCTCTGCAGAGCCCTCCTGCCTTCCAGCAGGTCGACACTCCCTCCCAACTTGGTGTCATCAGCAAATTTGCTGATGATGGACTCAATCCCCTCATCTAAATCATCAGTAAAGATGTTAAACAGGACTGGAGCCAACACAGACCCCTGGGGAACACCACTGGTGACCGGCTGGATGCAGCTCTGTCCACCAGCACTCTCTGTATTCTTTTAACAGTAAGCCCTTGGATAAATCTCTGAGCACTTGAAGAATGTGTTTATTTTTTGTTCAAAGTCTATAGCTGAATGTAACTGTCCTGTATAAGTAAGAAGTTAAATAATATCAGGCTTCTCTTTGCTTTCACAGCTGCCACCCATGCCAAGGGATTACAGCCCAGAGCTGGTGGTGATAATACAAACAATGCTGAGTAAAAAACCTGAGGAAAGACCAAGTGTGAAGAGCATCCTGCGACAGCCCTACATCAAGCAGCAAATTTCTGTGTTTCTGGAAGCCACAAAGGCGTAAGATGTTTTCATTTGGGTGATTCTGTGCAAAACAGTCATGTTTCTGCTGTCTTTGTTTTACAGCTTTTTATGGTTTTTTTGTAGAAGGATGTAATAAGTTTTGTTACATGCAGCTACAAAGCACATGAACACCTGAGCTTCTTTGATAAACACGAGGGAGCTTGAGTGGAAACCAGTTTTTTTCTGCAAGTGCAAAGTAAAACTGTGCAATAGTTTAGAATACAGAAGTTCTTTGAGGCCATTTATCATCTGGGGGTTGCAAAACCAAGTTCCTTTTGATACAGACTGATATAATTGTTTTTCTTTGTCAAGTTTTGTGAGTTCTGTTACTGCTCCCAGACAGGACTGACCTTGGTGCTCTGCAGAACGTGTGTATGTTGCTGGCAGAGTCTGAGGGGTGTTTTTAAGCTTCTTTTCTAGAAACTAAAATGAGGATGTTGTGCACAGTCTGTTGAAAAAGCCCAGTATCTGATATTCTTTATATGAAAACTTTTTAGTGAAGTGGATTTCTTTTAATTAGTATAATCTAAAGAAATATTTGAAGATCTTGTTGATGATGATTGAATGAACAACTTTGATTTTCTTCACAGGAAAGCAGCAAGAAATCAGAAGAAAACAGTGAATTCTAAACCTGAAGATCCTTGTTCTGTCATCTCAGCAAAGAATGAATCTCACAGCAGGGCCGTTACACACCAAACCCACTGCTCTGAGCAAGCCAGGAAATGCAAAGCTGTGAGACATTATTTTTTTCCTTTAAAATAAAACCCCAACAATAAAACAACAACAGTAACAAAACCCAAGAGAAACCAAATCCCTCTTGTTTTTTTTAAAGAAAAAACTCAGTTTTATAAGAAGAGCCTTCACCATTTGTGAGAATATAGATCTGATTCCTATGAATTTGTAGCATTCATATTAAGGAAGGAGTTGTGTTTAGGCAAGATGGAAGTAAATTATCAGCTGTGGATCAGTGGAAGTAACTGCAATGTCTTTAACTATAAGATGTTACCTAAACAACACCTGGTTTTTCATTTTTGGGTCACTCTGAATTACTCATGGAGTATTTGGGGTCAAATAATTTTTTAAATATCTCATGACAAGTGATAATAATTCTTTTTCCAATCAAAAACATATATTTAAAAACTAATTGCAGTTACAAAGGACATTGCTTATTGTTGAAATTCTTTCCAGTGTTCAGAATGATTCTTTTGTAATGGTTAGTCTTGTGCATGTTTTTTATTTTCTGTAATGAGTCTGCTGTTCTGGGTTTGAGCTTTAAATGCTGAAACACTGAATTTATGTGATGTAGTACATCTTAAACTTGGTGCTTGTTGGCTTCTCCCTTAAGGAAGAGCCAAGTGAGTACAACTTTCCTTTCATGATCTGGTGAAAAGTTTATACTCCATGTGTATAAATCAGTGCCTGAAACAGGTAATTTGCAAATCCAGTCTGTAACTCTTTAAAAACGTGGGTGTTGGCTTTTTTTGAGGCTCTCAATCTGTATTTGATCATAATTTCCTTGCAGTTTCTGTGTCTGGTATGTTCTTGATTCTCCTCAGGGTCTTGGAGAATTCTTTCATATGTGTGTATTATCCGAAAAGTAATTAATTTTTTTTGTTTTCCTTTTAATTCTAGAATGAAGAAGATTCCATCATCAAACATAAGGCCAACAAATTTTGTCCCTCAGAGAAACCAGCTGCTGAGGTGGAAAGAAAACCAAGCAATAATGATCTGAACAAGTTGGGAGACTCCATGGCTACCATTAGTGAAGTGACCATTGATATCCTGCCCTCTGAAAGGCTGAAGTGTGGGAGTGAGAAGTGTGGCAGAGAGCACATCCCAGAGAACAATAAAGCAAAGCATTTAAATGTTCCAGGCCATTCTAAAGTAACATGTAATATCCCACCAATTAAGGAAGATGGACTACAGCAAAGAGCAAAGCAAGCTTTTAAAGCTGAAAATGTTGAGGCTCAGCAGTCTTCTCTTAATGCTGTAAAAGATGATGATGACACTTTGAAACTCCTGCAGCCTCTGTCAAAAGACCAAAAGCAGACTGAGCTGGTAATGCATTTGTGCTTATTTAAAATAGACTTTGAAACAGATATAACTAATGGCCAGCTCTTAAAATTCAGAGTGCTGCTGCATATGTTTTTCTGTCTGAGTAGGCTGGTGCTGATGCAATTACTGAGATTCTTAGTTAGGAGTCTTGGCTTCAGAGTTGCAAAGGCAAAGAGGTGAAGTAGTTTTGGGCTTTCCATCCAGGTGATGGAAATTCTGTTTTTACAGAGCACAACAATTTTCCTTCCAACTCAAAAGAGGGTAAGAATTGTTGTGTAATTTCTTAGTTCTGTGTTCTAAATAGACTTGGCTAATCTCAAGTTTATCCTGAATTAGGTGGGGAGCTAATTGGTGGTGATTGTCTTTTCACTGCATTTTGGTCTACGTTGTGATTTTCATAGACACTTTTCTTATGAGAAATCATTATTTGTTATAGGGCTTGGATTCTACTGAGGAGCTGCTAGGACCCTTTGTTCCTGTTGTAATTCAAGTAAGTGTCCTTCCTTGAAGGTTTAGTGGCTTAGAAATGCTGGTGCAGAAGGTATTTTTCTAACAATCTCAAGTAAGAGTTTATTGTGGTTGTACCTGTGTTGTGTTATGGTGGTTGCAGCCCAAATAGTCAAGTGGCCTCTGGTTTGGGTTTTTTCTTGTTTTTGAAGTGTGTATGTGTAAATCTGGAAGTAGTAAGTCTACATTTTTTAAAAATACTTTCACTTATTAGGATGATGTCAGTCCTGGAGCTTTGGGAGATGCTCAGGGAAAAACCTTCCATTTGGAACCTCAGAGCTCTGTCAGTGAACCCTCCCTCTCACAGCAGCAGAAGAGAAGAGAGCTGGCTGAAGGCTGCTCAGAGAAGGTGCAGATACTTGAAAAAGAATTCTCCTCTTTCCTATAAGGCTCCTGTGTCCTATTTTTAGAAATTCTTGGGATGCACATAGTGTAGGGCTCCTGTCAATGCTTCCACACTGAGCAGGGGGGTTTCCCTGGGGAAAGGCACTGGCTATGCAGGGATAAAGAGGGTCATTGGTGACTGATACCCTGTTTTTCTGGTGGGTTTTGCTGTTTGAGGGCGGGGACTGTGGATGAAAAGGCCGTGGCTGAAAAACAGTCTGGGAGGAGGGGGACAAGATGGGATGGAGAGAAGGAAAATGGATGCAAGCAGAGCAGTGGAGAGTAAAGGATGAAGCTGGGAGATGTGCAGAGGTTACAGTAGGATTTGAAACCTCTGGCATCCAGCTTTGCTATGCAACAGAATGTCTTCTAGATTGCAGAGTGCTTAAACTTTTCATAAAAAATATATATAAATTCTTGCTCACTTCTCTGTCAAGTCTAGAACAGTTTCTCCTCGCCCTCTGCCCGTTCCTGCTGATGTGAGCACAAGGACAGCCCAGAGGAGTGCAGAGCAGCACCGTGATGGAGCCTCTGAGCCTGCAAATGGTGCCAAAGCCACCCCAGCTGCCATTCCACCGGTTAGTGCTGGATGCTGTGTCTGCTTGGTTTTGTCTCATTCCTTCTGAGCAGTTTGTTCTCTGAGTGTGTGCACAGTGAGCAGAGAAATGTGCAGTATCTTCCTGCCTCATGGAGGCCTGTGAAGTACCTGCTGAGTGCAGGGTGAGCCCCTGCCTTGCTGAACATTGGAGCTCAGAGTGCACACAGTCTCATTGAACAAGACCATTTCATATTAGATAATTTAGCCTTTGTTAGATGATCAGAAGGTCTATTCTAACAGCTCTCTCCTCTGTGTCAGTTGAAAAGGAGTTTTTGCTTTATGAGTGATCAGATAACAAAAGCCATTATGGTGATTGCAAATTAATAGCAAATTAACTTCCTTTGAAGGAGCGGCCCTTGTCAGCAAGAGAGCGAAGGAGGCTGAAACAGTCCCGGGAGATGTTTCCCTCTGGTAACTTTTATGTTTGCATGTTAACATTGTATAAATAAGTAGGCTAATAACTTCTTCGTGAATAAATCATAATTTTTTTGTTCTTCACTGCCATCTTCAGAAAGATGCACTAAGGGCCTAGTTCTGTGTTCTATAAAAATTTCTGTTAATGTGCCCATATCTTTCTGCTGCTTAGTGATATCCAGTTGTGTTCTGTGGTGGTAACTTGTCTTTGAAATGTACATGAAACACAGAATGTTCACCTTTCAGACAGAAGCTTCAGTGTTTTCCCTTAGCAGAATACCTGCCTGTCTTCTGCCAGGTGATAGCCTTTTTCTTGCATGAGCATGAGACTAATTCAAAATACACATGGCTAAGTTGTAAATATTGTAACAATGTCATCCTTCCAGTGATTGCAGCGAGGGAGTCGTCAAATGGTGCAGTAGCTGAAGCAAAACCACACGTGGAAAATTGTGTTAAAGCTGCTCAGTCCTCATCAGATCCCAGTATTTCTCAGGTAAAGTGAAGTCATCTACCTTTCAGATGTTTAAATGAAGGCATGACTTGGGAAGTGATATTTAAGAAAAAAAATCAGTATGGAAGAAACTCTCAGTCAGTAAGAGGTCCCTGTAAATACTGCTTTGTAAGTCCTGGGGTGGAGTACAGATCTCTAACCCATCTTGTTTGGCTAGATCAGTTTAACATTCCAGGCTTCCTGTGTATTTTCATTCCACTTTGCAGGGATGAAAACTAGGGATCTCTTGCTAATTGCTATGGGCTCTCTAAATTGCAGAATTTATTTTATTTTGGAAGGGAGAAAGTTCATCCTGAAGTATGCTTTGGTTTCAGATCAGTAGTCTGCTTTAAATTTCTATTAACAACACGCTACTTGATACATCTAATTTTGCTTTGTTCATGGTGTTGAACATTTTTATTTTTTTACCCTGTAGTTATAAATAAATGCAGAAGAGTAACAGTGAAGAAATTTGTCTGAAATTCAAATTTTCTCAGCCCAGCACTTGCACGGGAAGTGTTCTGCATGTTTTCCCTACCTGTGTGTGCTCAGAACTGTTACCTAAATGTAAAAACGTGTGTGCAATCACAAACTGAACTTAGAGGTGGTTACAGACTAGTTGTATGTGCATGTGCTGGTGATGCTTTGCTTATTGTGCTGTGCAAGTGGTTAACAAGTGGTTCAAATCCCAAGGAATCCTGAGAGCTTACAGAACTGATAAAAATTTATTTAAATACTACTTTTTAATGTGTCCTGAAGACCAATAGATGGGTTGAGGGTGATGCCTTTATAATATAGTTGGCAAAGAACTGACAGAGATCCATGATTTAATTGATAGGGACACTTGGTGAAGCATTTGCAGTGGTTTATGACTGAGATGTCATGATAGTCACGTCTGCATTTCATAAAGTATGTTGATGATGGCCTGAGTATTACATTGTTTTTAAAACCTAAAGTTACAACTTTTAAACATTATCAGGAGGAGTCTTTAAGAACATGCTTGTTAAAAATTTTCTTCCACATAGGAACAGTAATTCATTACCATATTGCTAAATTACTTTATGCCCTCTTCACTTAGAAAAAGAGAGAACCCCATTGCCTGTCTGATGATGAGCTGAGCTCTTCCACAAGCTCTACGGACAAGTCTGATGGTGATTCCAAGGAGAGGTATATTTTGTTTAATACCGTGCAAGAGTTTTCATTGCTGTATCGGGCCTTGACTTGGAGTGGAAAGTAAATGGGTTTCACACTTTGCTTAGGGAATGATTGAAGAAGTATGTGGTGATTAAGGAAAAGAATTCCTTTTAACTATGGGCTTTCTGTGACCACACACTTTCCATGCTGAACTTTCTGGGACAGGGGATTATGTACCTTTGGCTTTTGTCAGCTGTAGCTTCACAGGAAACGAGTCTTCCAGCATCAAAGCACAAGCAGTCAGGGTGCACTACAGCATAAGTTAAAAGGTGCCAATGTGCTTCCTTTGCACTGTAAATGAGGCTGAATTTATTTCTGATTTTGTCAGTGTAAGCATCTTCTCAAAAGAAGTCATTTGCTGTGTTCCTGGAGGTGCAGCTGCAGAGTTGGCAGCAGCCAGTAGGCCTGTGGATTTTTGCAGGGCTCTGAGCCGTTGTTAGATGAAATATTACTGGTGTTCCTAGTGATGAAACTGCACCACAAGTAGTAATTGAACATGGAATACATCCTGGGACCTCACTGAACTTACTGAAGGTCCTCAGAATGCAGGGTGGAAGTTGCATCATGAGTGTTGACTGGATTACATCATCTCCTCTCCTAGGAAAAGCACTGGGAATGAAATGAATGACTTGGTGCAGCTGATGACTTGGACGCTGAAAATGGACTCAAAGGAGAACTCTGAGTGCTGTGTAACCTCAGCTCAAGCCCCAGAGTTTAAACTCCATAAGAAATATCGAGACACTTTGATTTTGCATGGAAAATCACCTGATGAATCAGAGGAATTAAACATTGAGGAGATTCCTTCAGGTCTGTTGCTCTGGAATTCTGTGGTGATACAGTCATTCCATATTCTTCTTCTGCAGAGTATGAAAATTGTCTATACTGAAAGTAATTGCTACTGTATTGATTTTAATTGTATTTTATTTTTAATAGGTATGTTATCAGTTCCTGACAAGATTAGGAGAATGGTTGAAATCCTAAGATCTGATGTGGTGCAAGGATTGGGAGTGAAACTTCTTGAGAAGGTGTACAGAATCATGGAAGACGATGATGAAGTGAAAAGAGAGGTGAATGTCTTTCCTAATGAAATTGTTTAATTTCTTCATAAACACAGATAAATGAGCAGGGTCTTTACCCTATTGATACACAGTAAACCTCAATTCCAAAAAGTCTTTATATAGTCATGGGCAGGCAAGGGCCTAAGTATGTTGTAAGTTTCTGTCCTACCCACTCAGTATTTCATTTGTAACCTGTGAAGATCTGATTTATATCTTAAATTGTTGTGTGGGATTTGGAACTCTCTTGCCTTCACACAACAAAGACTTTAATTTTTCTTCCCTCTCACCTACACTGCCAAGCTTCACCTCCTGCTTTCAGTCGAGTGCTTTGGTATTTCTGTGAGTATTTTGGTAGTTGCTGCTGCTTTTGCCTGTCAGTAAGTTGTGTGTGTGTTCTGAACAGCTGCAGCTGCGGGAGCACATGGGAGACAAGTACGTGAGTTACAGCGCCAAGGCTCGTCACCTCAAATTCCTGGAAGAAAATGTGAAGCTCTGACCACAGTCTTTTCCTCAGAGAAAAGGACTCTTTTATAGCCCATTTGATAGACTGGACCAGCTTACAAAACATGTTTTTCTATTGATCTCCTTTGCTGGAACAAGGAGGTGAACTTGCAGAAAACTTTACAGTTTGTAGTAATATTTTTTATGTTAAAATGTGAACCAGGCCATCACTTTCTCAGAAAAGAAATTGTTAGTTTAGTTTTTATTCTCTTAATGAAATTTTTACAAGTTGCTTCTCATAGATGCACATAGGGATGGGTACCAAGTTTTGTATACTAAGGAGTGTAAAAAAATTACGTGTTGGTTTGGATTTGTCATAACAAAAGGTTTTTGGTATGGTCATGTGACTAGAGTAACAAAATCTCTGCCAAGGCTCTGGTGTGATGGGCTGTAAGCCATTACATCAGACAGTTGTGAAAATTTAGCAGGAGAAATAATTATTAATTTATGTAGAACCAAAATGTTGTAAGTCCAAGTGCTGAAGGGGGTGGCTGTACTGCTTTTAAGGAGAGACTTTGCCTTTGTGTTTTGCTGCTGAGGCAGTTGCCAAGGTGGTGGAAAGCATTTGATAACTGGATAAAGCAAGGCTGAAAATGTTTGAAAGGAATGCAGCCATGGTTACCATGGTCCCAGCTGGAGAAATCCTTTTGCCTTAAAAATATTAATTCCTTTCAGGAATGAGAGTGCTCAAGACCAGAATCACTTAGAGAAATGTCTTAGCTTTTCTCTTTGCATCCCCACTGTCTTGCTACACACACCAGGCATTGCTGTGTACCATACCTGCAGGAAAAGCACATGTTTTTTTTAAAGGATAAAGAAGTCAAATAAATGGAATTTGTAAAATAAAATCTAAAAGAACAATCTCTCTTCCTGCCTGTAGCTCAAATATTGTAATTGCAGCACCTGTGAGGGAGGTTACTGAGATGGGTCAGCAGTGAAGAAATGCCCTGCTACGGATCCTGCTGCCTGTCGTGTTCTAATGCTCACGTTACAATGTTTTGAGAGCTATATTGTATTTTATAGAGTCAAAACAACAGAATGTTACTTTCTCTTTTATTTTAAACAAAAAATGCCACTCTGCAGTCTTCTAGAACAGGTCTTAGTGATTTTCAGAGCTATGGGGTATTTATTGTTTCACAGGACTTGTTACAAGCTTGTTTTACACATGGTTAGAAGTATTTCAGAAGTCCAGCTGTATATTATCTTTTAGGCTATGACAGCAGCTTAACTGGACTTGATTTGATTCCATGTGTTCCTTTTTACTAAAATACTTGAGGAAAATGTGACCTCAGTAGCCTTAAGTTATATAATTTTCTGCTACTAAGATGTTGAAAAGCCAGTACAACTTGTGCTGTCAGTAGAGGCTGTTACTGACATTAAGAAAGTTTCTAGCAGTCAGATGGCCTTCAAACTGAAGTGTTAACCAGAAAAAATGTAAGTTACATAAATTACTGTACAGTGTTTAGACACATGGAATCATAGAATCAAGATCATGACGAGTTCTGCCAGAGAAGAGGTACCAGCTAATATAGAGAAAAAAATGATGCAATAACTGAAAGCTACAGGGACAACATGGAGCAAATTTGTCTAATCAGAGAGGCTGGTCTGCTATATTAACCAGCTCTGTAAGCCATCTTTTAGAGATGGCTGAGAGATGAGTACACCCCAGAAGAATTTCATCAGGTGTTTGCTTTACCCTTTGCCCATCCCTGTGTTCCCAGTGACTTCCTTAGAACTCCAGGCTCAGAGCCTTAATGCTCTGCAGGGCTTGGGGTACTCATGACAGTACAGGGAGCGCAAAGCAAAAAAAACAAACACTAAGCCAAGAAGTATCTCCTGTGGAAATTCATTTAACAAAATTTAACAAAGTAACAGCATGTTCAGCTTTTGGCATGTCTCTTTGGCTTTCTGTCTGCTGCCTTCTTCTCTTCCGTTCCCGACTCCTGCACAGGCAGCCACTTGAGGGGGTTGCGGCGGTACATGGGCCACGGAGGGAGTGTCAGCTGGAGACAAGGAATGGAGGCAGAGCATGTGAACTGACAGGCTCAACTGCTGTTTTGTACAGCTTGTTAGGAAAACCTTCATCCCTCACTGTTCTATCAATTAGTCCTAAGAAAATTCATAGAATTTCATACATAAAGGCACATATGACTATGCATTATACAGTGTAAACTAAAGGACCCCAGGTCATTGCAAGGAGGAGGACAGCACCCACCCTGAAGGAAAAGGGATACCCCTGGACTCCTGAGGTGACACCAGCACCCCAGCACATCCCAGCGCTGCTGTGAGAGCCTCCCCTTCCCTTCCCTGGCATCGTGGATAAGTAACAGCAGCCAGACTGACTCAGGGATGCTTAAGTAAGTAAAGAGCAGGTGGGTGGTGATACCAGAGAAGTAGAGTGGCTTTTCAGAACAGTAGTGTGTGTTTGTAAGTTAAACACAATTTGACCAATCACTACTTATCTGAACTATTGAAAGGTGTAAGAACCATGTGTCAAATTGGACTTGGAGTGCCCCACTAGCATGGGATACTTCACATGCACAAATAAGGAATTACTCCTCTAATTCTATACTCTGTCTCTGCCTCCCCCTCCTCAGTCAGCACAGGCCAGCTGCAAAATGTTTGTGACAAGCTCCTGCTGCACAGGAGGCCTCACTGTCCTTTCTATTATTGCTGTCAGCTGGATTTAACAATAACAGTTAATTAAAATTTACTCAAAACCAGTATTTAATTGCAGTGTTCTCTAAAATCCTGCTAGCATTTCAGAAAAGGCCCTTTCCGCAAAGCACTTGCTGCAGATCAAAGGAAGTGCAAATACATATGAACAATCTGAATTACAAATACTAGTCTGTGCTGACAGCCCCTTAATTTAATGACTATTCCAGATTAAATAGTGCACATATTTTATGCTTTGGGGGGAAAAAAAAAGGTCCTTACCAAACATGATAAAGCAAATCCAGCCATAACTATGTAGACAGTCCATCCAAACTGTTCAGTGATGTATCCATAGATGAAACCAATTACCTGGGAAAAAAGTAAATTAAAAAATCAAATTCTAACTGAAGAAAAAGGTTTCCCATGCCATGATTAAATTGGGGGGGAAGTAGAAAAATACAGGTTTTTCAAAAGCACAGTTCATCTTTCTAACCTTTTCAAAACTGCAGACCAATAATGAGAGTAAAACACAGGAAGAAGTCAAGTTTTAATGCACGACGGCCCCTCTGATTTTGTCTAAAGCTGTTAGTAACCCCAAACAACACTGAAAAAAATAGTTTGTAAAATCAGAAAACAAAATAGCCCCTTATGTTCTAGTATACTTACTGCAGAGACAAGAATGATTCCTTGAAAAATCTGTTCTGCTAATTTTTGGCCCTTGTAGTCCTGTGGACAGAGAGACTTTTTGGTCAGTTATTCAAAAGACAAACCTGCCTGTTAAACTCTGAGGTTAGAGCCTACACTCAGCCTGACAGGGGTCCTCAGCTTTTTTTTGTTCACTTTTCAAACCAGACTAGAATTACTTTTCTTACGGTGCCTGGGAACAGCTGCCCTGCAGGCTTGGCCACTCCCTGGAAACAGAGGCAAGCACTGCCTGTGGGTAATGCAAGTCCCAAATATCAGCTAAACATCACTAAGTAAAAGCTGTAATACCACAGAAGAGGGTGTGCCTGAGGGGATATGGTGCGTGTGGCACCTACAGAGGATCTCATCAATGCATATAAATGTCTCAAAGGTGGGTGCCAAGGTAGTGCCAGACTCTTTTCAGTGGTGCCCAGTGACAGGACAAGGAACAGTGGCCATAAACGAACACAAGTTGCACCTCAACACGAGGAAGAACTTCCCAGTGAGAGGGCAGAGCCCTGACCAGCTGCCCAGGGAGGGCGCGGAGTGTCCCTCTCTGGAGCCATCCCAAATCCACCTGGACGGGTTCCTGTGCCACCTGCTCCAGGTGCCCCTGCCTGGGCAGGGGGTTGGACTAGGGGATCTCCAGAGGTCCCTTCCAACCCGACCTATTCTTTGTTTCCATGAGTTTTGGAAACCTGTCTCTCAGCGAGCACAGCTGCCTTCTGCCAGGCGAGGAACCGCGGCGGGGCATCCCTCGCACCCTTCCCCTGTACAGGACAACAAAGCTCCCGTTCCCAGCTCCGCAATGGGAATCACACGCGTTATTCACCCGCAGCCGCACAGCGCCCGGCCGAGCGCCGGTGCCTCACCCACCATCTGCGTGGGGATGGAGCGGAACACGCTCAGCATGGCGGCGGCGCCCTCGGCCTCGGCCTCCTCCTCCAGCTGCTGCTGCTGCTCCTGCTCAGCTCGGCCCCTCAGCCAGGCGGGATGCGGTGGCTCCGGGGCAGCTCCCAAGGTAGCTCTACGGTCCCGGCGCTCCGCGCGGCGGAAAACGCTGTGAGCTGGCCGGAAACCCCCGCGGCCGCCCCGCCCCGGGAACCGCCGCGTCCCGCCCCG